>JAFMOD010001158.1:259759-284343 GCA_019802435.1 Corydoras maculifer
CTTATTGCTTTATTAACACATCTGCCAGATGTTTCCAGAATAAACTGTGTGTAGCTACATTAAAGGAAGCAAAACAAAGACTGTGGAGAGCTCATGGTGATGGCAGCACTAGAAGCGAAAGGGGAGGCATCACGTGTTTATTTGATCTGTGAATAAAACCTGCTTCTGTGTTGGATAAATCCCATCTCCGGTCCTCATTGCATCCTGAGAATGTGACAGTTCTTATTAAAATGACTCCAGCCTCTCCTCAGATGTGTCATGTTTACCCTCCCAGTGTCCTCCGTCTCCACGAAAGTCACTAGAAACCAGTTTGATGGCAGGAGTTTGGCAAATCCCAAAGCCGCAACATGACCCTCATTATTCCGGCTGGTCCTTTGTATTCCGAGTCGGTTATGACGGCTAAGTGATGCACTGTTGCCTCCCAGCAAGAAGTTTCAGGAGACGACCATGATCAGATTTATATCGATCCTCCCTATCTAAAGCAATTTCTCATGACGCTCAATCCCATTATAGGAACAGAAGAAAAACGGACTCCCGTCGGACACCCATGCAGATCAAGAAAGAAAAAAGGTTCAGGGTCATCTCCAGAACTGTGTTAATGTGGGGCAACATCACTACTCACTTCTTGAGTACAGGGAACAGTTTGAATGATGGGGTCATGTTGTGGGTCGAGACTGGGTGCTGGGTGTGGATGGCCTGACCGGGAGAAATTCGGTTTTTCAAAGAATAATAAAAATGTGTAAAGTGTTTGACCCAAAGTGGTTATACTGTATGCTTTGTTCTTTTATTGTCTTTACTTTTAACTGACCAGCCATCCATTATCTTTCACATTTTCCTTTACTAAGTTCATGGGGGGGTAAGGTTGTTGGTTCCCCATGCCCATCCAGGGGAGAACCTTTCAGACGCTGGGCAGATACACCGAGGACAGGGCGCCAATCAATCACTGGGCACACACTTACTCACACAGACACACTCTATATGGGGCAATTTGTAGAATTCAATTGATCTTGATCCATGTTTTTGGACTGTGGGAGGAAACCGGAGAACCCGAAATCCTGAGCGCTGAGAGGAGAACATGCTAACCACTAAGCCACCGTGCCGGCCTTAAGCAAACTGACTATTTCTTTAACAAGAGGGTGTCAATGGGTTGGTCTGTCAATCTAAAGAATGTGGGTTCCAATCCCAGGCCCACTGAAGTTACCAATGTTGGTTCTTGAGCAAGACCCTTAACCCTTATTGCTTCAGGGGGCGCTGTATCAATCCTGTGCTTACTTTGTAAGTCGTGTTGGATAAAAGTTTCCGCTAAATGACCAAAATGTAATGTAAATGTAAAAGTGTGCTGCGACCTCCTTAAAAGTAGACCCCATATAGAACAGCCTCAAAAGCCAGCTGGTACATTTCCCTCTGAAATCAAAGGTTTGGGTCGGACGTTCCATCCCAGCGGTGCCGGCGAGCCCAACCGGGAAGCAGCGCTGTTGGGAGTGATGGAGTGTACATGTGTGCGTGTTTGTCGTCCGTATGATCGATACCGAGCAGCGGCGCCGTCTTGAGGGAAGCCAACTCAAACACAGCGTGCACTCTATGAAGCCGTGGCACTGAGCCGACTGAGACACGTCCCCAGCTGCGCCGCAAAAAGTCTGGTGAAAAACGAGCGCAGGAACTAAAAGTCTGGGTGAAAACTCCCTAGGCTCCCTCCTCAGCGGAGGGGAAAAACAAGCCAACGCAGCCTACAGGTGACATCCACCGCAGTCTGTGAGGAATCGAGCGAGCTGACTCGCAGCATCAGCTCGGAGATCGGACTTACATTTACATTTAGTCATTTAGCAGATGCTTTTATCCAGCTACAGGGAGCCAATGGAGGAAAATAAGTGATGGAGTCACGTGAGTTCGCTTGGGCTGGTTAAACACAAGTCGGGCTGCAGAGTTTTGAATCAGTTGAAGAGGTCGGATTGTGGAAGCTGAGATACCGGCAAGTAGCGCATTACAATAATTAAGCCGGGATAGGACTAGGGCTTGAACAAGCAGTTGGGTACCATGTTCAGTCAAGAAGGGTCTGATCTTCCTTATGTTGTAAAGAAGGAATCTGCAGGAACGGGTGGTTTTGATCACATGATCAGAGAGTTTAAGGTGGGAGTCTTAGGAACCAAGGTTCCGGACCGAATTGGTTGGGTAGATTGTGGAGCCATCAATTTGGAAGGTCAGGTCGTGATGGATTGAGGGTTTGTGTCTCTTGAGGTAGAACACATGACTGCTTAGAATTAAAATGTTTAGAACTTCAGACGATAACTGAGACGGTCGCTCCCTAGAACAGACATAGTGCACTATTTAGTGCGTCAGCCATATTGTAGAGCTGTTTACATACACAAAGGTGATTCTGGCTCACCGGCGGCACGGTGGCCTAATGGTCAGCACGTTCGTCTTTCAGCATTAGGATTCCCGGGTCGAATCCCTAGCGCTACTAGGGTCGCGGGCGGGTTCCCCATGCCCATCCAGGGGAGAACGTTTCGGGCGCTGGGCAGATACACCCAAATAAAAAAAACTAAAGCCCTGCAACATGTGTTACAATCAGCTGATGCCACGGCTAGAGAGGACAGAATCCAAACTGTTGAAAAAGGGTTTAAGAGTAGATTTTAATGCAGAAGACACCGGGGGAAACACAGCCATAGCACACGACAGGACTCGGCCACGACTCAAAACGAGGTTCCAACAGGCGACATCGGGGAAGGCTGGGTATTTAAACATATAGGTTAGTCACATGACGGGAAAACACAGCTGAACCGGATTAAACAGATTCACCAGGACAAAGGAACTAATTACACAATGAACACACACCTGCAACACATCAACACTAACGACAGTGGGGGCGCTGATGAACCGTCCCGAAGAGCCAGCAATACCAATATGTGACCTGAGAGGCATTACATTTGTGATGTTCGTGAAAATGAAATTAATTAAATTTCAAAGTGAAATTTTGAGCGAGGACAAAGTGAAACTACGAGCGAGGACATTTAAATACTATATCGCACTTGATCCATTCATTAATTCATTTATTCATTCATCTTCCGTGGTGGGGTTCCCCATGCCCATCCACAAGAGAATGTTTCGGGTGCTGGGCAGATACACCCAGGACAGGGCGGCAATCCATCGCTGGGCACACACTCACACACTCTATATGGGGCAATTTGGAGAACTCAATTGACTTGTTCAATGTTTTTTGGACCGTGGAAGGAAACCGGACAACCCGGAGGAAACCCACGCGGACACAGGGAGAACATGGAAACTCCACCCAGATGGGGATTCGAACCGGGAATCCCTAGTGCTGAGAGGAGAACATGCTAACCACTAAGCCAGCCCACTTGATCCATTAACTATGAATAATGAGCTGAACGTGGGGACCGGCTTGATAGATGGAGCAAATTTCGGCAAAGTGCAGTGGAGAGTAAAGCGAGGTATAAACACAGCGCTCCACGCCCAATGTGTTTATGTTTATGGTGCACGGCACAAATGTTGGCGTCATGAATCATTAATGGGCTGCTGTTTCTAATACAGTCTGTCTTGCTCTTAGAATCCACGAGATGGAGAGCCTGATACTGTGCTGCATCTGTAAACAGATCACATCATGTTAAATCACCAGCGGCAAACACATGCCAACACTGCGACTGCCGTACAAACGATCAAATATCAAATTTGCCTGTGCTTCTGGCATATCAGCCGCTCCCATCTTTTGAACTCGGGGGTAGAAACTGATGAATAGCAGTCGTTTTTTTTTTTTTTTGTTGGTTTTTTTTTCTAAGCTAGCAAAATGCTGGGAGTATGATTAAACAAATGGCTCTAAATCCACTTCTCATGTATTCCTTTTGGACGGATCCTTACTCTAACTCCTCTTTTTAAACTGAAAAGGGCCTTTTTGGAAAAGTTTCTGCTCTTTCTTTCTTCTTTTCCCTTTTGCAGTGCATCCTATTTGCTCTCGTCCCTCAGGACCCTCAGACCCGGCTCTAGAAACAAACCAGCCTATTTCAGGAGGCTCAAACAAGGCTGCTACTCACTGTGTGTGTGTGTGTGTGTGTGTGTGTGTCCGTGTCCGAATCGCCTCCATCTATTTGGCCTCTTTTGTTTGTTATTTAAAAAGCTTTTTCAGTCTTTAGGATTCCATAAAGCATTTCTATAAACCCCATGAATTTTAAAATCAACCAAAAGCCTGATTATTAAAAAAAAACTCAGTTAAACGGGTAGTCCCGGTCCTTAAATCTGATTGGCTGAGTCGTTTGCCCAGCCGTGACATCACTGACATGACATAAACACCACTGAGCGCTTCACATTCGTATGAAAAACATGGATCAAGGTCAATTTTCCAGATTGCCCCATATAGAGTGTGTTGCCCCATATAGAATGTGTGTGCCTAGAGATATATTCGCGCCCTGTCCTGGGTGTATCTGCCCAGCGCCCGAGACATTCTTCCCTGGATGGGCATGGGGACCCCATCATGAACCTAATAGAGGATAAAGTGGAATATAATGGATGGATGGATTAATACAAACATCAAGCTGAACTGCAAGCCCGTTTTTTCACCCAACATCAGTGTCTGACCTCACAAATCCAAAGCTTCAGGCTAGATAAGCAGATCCATGCCAACATTGTGCAGAAAGCCATACGAGAAAAGCTCGTATGTATGTAGCTGTGAAAAGGATTTGTTCAGAACTTGGTTGAGATGCTCACACATTTGCCGTTCTGCAGGCTGGAGCATTAATTTTTAAAGTCATGTCAATGTTTAGTCCATAAGATGGAGTTCTAACTTAAAGTCTGTTGGCGGTATAACCCAAAACCATCTCACTAACAAAGCATTAACAGGAATGCTGCATGCATCTAAAAAATATTAATATTAAACAGCTTTGTACCTGAATCCTGGCCTGCTGATGCTTCTGGGTTCTTGGTTTTTTTAGTTCTTTGCCAGAGGACACGATTAGGGCTCGGATCACCTTGTGTTCTACCTTGACATGCTTCGAGGTCTTGTTTTTTTCTCCATCCAAACATGCAAAAATATGAATGCTCCAAGTTCTAAAACAGAGCGGCGTGGATGAAAAATGGGCTGTCAGGTTCTAGCCTTTAGCCAAGCAATCATGGTGTGCAAGAGACAAGAGGGTTGAGCGATGGACTTTAATAAAGTGAAGCAGCCGAGCCGAGGATAGAAGCTACTCGCTGGCCTTCATACTCTCACGACAGAGATAAACTCGCATACAGATCTGGGTACCACATTCCAGAACCGGTTCCAGGCAACGGACTCCGGGCAATTATGTTTGCAGTTCGATGAATGGAACGGTTTTCCTGACGATCATTCAAAGCGGTACGGTGGTGGCGCCTAACTGTACGGTAAAGATTCCAGAAGCCCAACGGTGCATCACTAATCATCCTTTAAAGACTGCAGTGCCAAACGCTCTCTCTGCTTTAATCTCTATTTTTTAGACACTCATACAAAATCATTTGAATGGAATGGAATCAAGCTGTTTATTAAGCTGGGAATTATTCATTCACAGTCCAGTTTGTCTCTCTATGTAATAAATACGGAACTCATACTTCAGTAATACTACTGGTCAAGACATTTCGACATAATAATTCTCGCACTCATATCTCTTACTTAAGTGTGTTGTTGACTGGACGTTAATAAATAATAAGGCTTACAGTAATGAAAAAAGCTCATCCACTAAATCTTCTTCTTTTTTTTGTCTGTTCATATGAAAAGCCGACACAGTGGGAAGATCTGCATATTGGATTTGGCACAGTTTTGCAGGAGAAGCCCTTCCTGATGCAACCCTCCTGTTCATCTGAGATTAAGATATCAATATATTTATCTATTTAGAAATGATTATGTTTGACTTTAAGTGTTTATTAAATCTTCAGATTTTGTTGTAATTCTCTGTATGTCCTGTAGTAACAATAAAACAATAAAACAGACTTTCTGAAGACGTCAGCGGTCAGAATTTGTGTCCGCTTATATTAGTTCTGATTATTTAAATTATAAGTCTATTATACATCTTAATACATAGCTGTTTTCGGCTACTGCTATCGCAGACTATGTACAGTAACGTGGTGGTGTAGTGGTCAGCACTTAGACACCACAGTAAGAAGTTTCTGGGTTTGATTATCAGTGGGATAAACGTTTCGTTTTAGGTGGGATCTGCATGTCCTCCTCCTGCCTTCATGAGCGTTCTGTGATGTGTCTAGGTTTCTACAGTTTTCTAGACATACTGAAAAGTAATTTGGACTATCCCAGCCATTAAGGGTGTATTAGTGCACTCATAGAATGTCCCAAAAAAGAAAGAAAGAGGTGATCTGTTTGACCTACAGTAACACACACACACACACACACACACACACACCCACACAGAGCACATAGGAAGTGAACACATGTGCTCGGAGCAATGGGCAGCCTTGTGAGGTGCAATTGGGCTCAGATGCCTTAAACAAGGGCACTCATTGGGACTGGGAATTGAACTTCGGCTTGCCAGGCTACCCAAGGTAAATAGGACGGTTGAGTCAATCAGGGCTTTCGTTATAAAACTGCACCAAATTAAATATGCAGATCTTCTCTGTGTGGAGACCTAACAACAACAAATACTGTCTAGTATGGAAGTATGGTATTACAGATGCTGCCAGTATTAGCTAGTCCTTAAGAAGAAAAGAAGTAAATTAAAGATCCCAATATTCCGTTGTCTTCTTCTAACAGATCAGATACAGAAAACACAAATACTGATTCATTATGGAAACTTGACATTATAATCAAATGACATTATAATCAACAACAATTCACCAGCTTCCCTTACAGACATTAAATACAGCTCCACTACACGACTGAATAATAATCTGTTAAATCGAATGTCAACGAAAACTTGACGTAGCCATTTCAGACTCGTCCCATATTAACTTGGCTGGGCGTTTTATTTTATTTATTAAATCGTAGATTTTTACGTGCGATGTTTGAAATGTTAAACCACTCACATCACCAATAAGCCCAATCACAGGACCCTCAGCGTCCATTCAAAGACACCTTCCATCTGCCACCAACATTTTCCCTCCCTTTTATTGGTGATGAATAGAATCCAAGCCCCCCACTGCACCGACATATGAATAGCTTATGTCAGCGTTTAGTTGACTGCTCTTCTGGCTTTCCTCCAGGCTTTATGCTTTCAGCTCAGACCTGTTTCAGAAAGTCTGGATGTACGTGTCTGTGATAACAACTCTGTATCAGCGAGTGACACTGTGATTCCAGTCAACAGTTAGTTACGAAAGATAACTCAATATTTCCAGTTAAAACTTGGCATGAGGTCAATGTGCAGGTGCATTTATCCAAAGTGAATTCATCCCAATGAAGGTTGGGGTCAGAGTACAGGGTCAGCGATGTCACAGCCCTGCATTTAAACCCCTAACCTTCACATTAATAGCCTCACACCCTAGCTACGCCCTTAGCTACATTATTTTATGAATTATTAATATTATTATAATTAATTATTAATATTATATATTTGTGGATGTGTCGAAAGCCAGGAAATTAAAAAAAAGTTATTTCAAACATGTCATTAATTTAAATAAATTAAGAAATAAATAGCAAAAAACGATGGAGATCAGGTTTTAAGACTCAGGAGAAATTCAGACAAATATACAACTATACAACTGTATACAATCACACGTATGTCTGGGTTCGAATCCTGACCTGGATTCCTCATACTCACGTGTTAAAATATTTTTCCTACGATGTAAAAGCTTACTTATTAATACTGGTAGTTCTGGTCCTTAAATCTAAATGGCTAAGCCCTTTGTCCATTTATATCAATGTGTGATATACAATACATTATTTTAAATCATAAAATACAGATTAATAAACCTGTTGCGGCTGTTGTTTATAAATTGTGTTCTGTAAGTTGGCCACTAGATGGCATTTATTGATAGTTATAGAACACGTTGCGTTAAGACCAGATTATTAACGATTTTGTCTTTAATAAATGAATTTATGAATCAAGCCTTGTTTTTTATTATAGAGAGTTTGTAAATGTTTTATAAAAGCAGTAAGACACTCAAGGTTGTGTATAATTATGAAAAAAACACAGAAAAAAGATGTAATGGGATTCCGCTTCGCTTTGGGCCTAATAACACCTCTTTCTCATGTTTATTCACAAATAATGCCACCCTCTTGTACCTTATTGCTTTATTAAATGTACTGTTTAATACAACATACGTACATCATATGTGCATACATAAGTGATCATCAGTAAATCAGTATAGTAATATTAGAGGCTCAGCAGCAGCAGCAGGATTATTACTGTGTTATTAGAAATAGATTTTATTTTTAAACTGTCATTTTTTGTGGGAAATGAAATAAGAATATTGTCTGCTGCGGGTCTAAAGTAATGTTGTTATTTACCGAAATTGTTAACGGGAAGGAAGACACACCGCAGCTTTTTTTCCCACTGTGTACTACTTTCAGAAATGCAACACGGAGAGAAAAAAAAACCTTCAAACAGCAAAAAGCAGAGCTCCTTCCACACATTCTAATAGAACCCAATACAACAGAACCATTACGGAACCACGCGGATCCTCACCGTGACTTCATCTAGAAATAGAAGTGTCACAGAGAGTCACAGAGACGTATATAAAGAACACTTTCAGGCTGCAGATGAAGCACTGTATTATTTTTTTACACTTGCATGAACTCAAAATTGCTGTGGGATTTGGGAAGCTGTCGGCGAGATTTCAGACAGCTGTGGTGTCGTTCAGGTTCGGGTCTGAAGTCTCGAAATGGATTAAAACTAAAGGTTTGGCCCTAAAAACCCCAACTGTCTTTTCAGCAGCTGTATAATCATCATGTATGCACCACTAACACTGGCTCAGCTTTAAAGTAACGCTTCAGTCAGAGTGCAAAGAATCAAATGAGCCAAACGATTCTTTTGAACATTTTGTGGAAAACTAAATGGTTTTATTTTTCCCATCTATTGTAGATATACCCAGAAAAGGGCACCAATCTATCGCAGGGCACACACACACATACACACACTATACTGTGTGTGTATATATATATATATATATATATATATATATATATATATATATATATATATATATATATATATATAGGCGGCACGGTGGCTTAGTGGTTTAGCACGTTCGCCTCTCAGCGCTAGGGATTTCCGGTCCGAATCCCCATCTGGGTGGAGTTTCCATGTTCTCCCCGTGTCTGCGTGGGTTTCCTCCGGGTTCTCCGGTTTCCTCCCACAGTCCAAAAACATGGATCAAGTTAACTGAATTCTCAAAATTGCCCCATATAGAGTGTGTCTGTGTGAGTGAGTGTGTGCCCAGCGATGGATTGGCGCCCTGTCCTGGGTGTATCTGCCCAGCGCCCGAGACGTTCTCCCCTGGATGGGCATGGGGAACCCCACCGTGACCCTAATAGAGGATAAGCGGGAGATAATGAATAAATATATATATATATATATATATATATATATATATATATATATATATATATATATATATATGGGCAATTTAGAGTGGTTAGTTCACCTTGAACATGTATTTGGATTATGGGAGGAAACACACATGGACAAGGGGATAAAATGAAATCTTAAACTAGAATGAGATTAGAACCTGGATCCCCAGGCAATTGTTCTAACTAATAGAACCTACCAGCTACTAAAACTGTAATTCTACATAAAATCACCACGATGCATGAAAACAAATGTGTGTGTGTGTGTGTGTGTGTGTGTGTGTGTGTGTGTGTGTGTGTGTAAGACAGAGAGAGAGAGTATATTTATCACCAATGGCACTAAAATGCAGGATAAAAACACCTAAATAATTAACGAGCCAATCAAACTGAACCCAAGTAATGCACCTACCTTAGCAACTGCCTCATGAAGTGTGAAAGTGGGATCCAAGGTTTCTGCTAACGACGATTCAAAGGGTAAAAACGCCTCGGAGAGGAAATTAGCTGTCTGGATTCAAACAGAGAAAGAAGAGACAATCAGGTAAGGAATTCAAATATAACTCCTGACCTTTACAGACATTCCGCGGCACACATGATCTCGTCTTTAAGCGGAACAGGCTTTTCGAAACGTGTCTCACTTTAATAACACACTAAACCATTAATTTCATCAACGTCCTGCCTCGCCGTTCCAAGGACGCCCGAGTAGCTGCTTTATCTGCGTGACGGATCGTTCAGCAGCATTGTTTTCATTTCCAGAGCAACAGCAACCCAGAAATATGCCGTTTATAAGTTAAGAAACACAAAGGAACCGAGCAAGAAAATCTGTGGAGGCCCATTCAAAAGATTCATCTACATCTAATGAGGGCGGGGCATGTTTGTCTCTCAGCGCTCTGGATCCAGGTTCGAATTCCAATCTGGGTGAGTTTCCATGTTCTCCTCGTATCCACAAGGGTTTTTTCTGGGTTCTCTGGTTTCCTCACACAGTTCAAAAACATGGATTCAAGGTAAATTGGCTGCTCTGAATCGCCCCTATTTAAAGTGTGTCTGTGAGTGAGTGTGTGCTCAGTGATCGATTGGCGTCTGTACTGTTCTCCTCTGGATGGGCATGGAGAACAGGGTTCGAATTCAGATCTGAGTGAGTTTCCATGTTCTCCTCGTGTCTGAAAGGGTTTTTTCCTGGTTCTCTGGTTTCCTCCCACTGTTCAAAAACATTGATTCAAGGTGAATTGGCTGCTCTAAATCACCCCTGTGTCTGTGAGTGAGTGCTCAGTGATAGATTGGCGTCCTGTCCTGGGTGTCTGCCCAACTCCCGAAACGTTCTCCCCTGGATGGGCATAGAGAACAAGGTTGGAATTCAGATCTGAGTGAGTTTCCACGTTCTCCTCGTAGCCGCATGGGTTTTTTCCGGGTTCTCTGGTTTCTTACAAAGGTTAAAAACATGGATTCAAGGTGAATTGGCTGCTCCAAATTGCCCTTTATTTAATGTGTCTGTGTGAGTAAGTGTGTGCTCAGTGATAGATTGGTGTCCTGTCCTGTCCCGGGTGTATCTGCCCATCACCCGAAATGTTCTCCCCTGTATGGGCATGTGGAACCCCTTCAAATCTAAAGACAAATTCAGTTTTTGTTGTCTCCATAATATTTAGAAATTAGTAAACACAGTAACTCTTTAAAGATAAATTGTTCTGAGCTTAACCAGGTTCTCCCAAATTTTGTGTGGAACATAACAGTTCGAACAAAAATCCAATGAGACTAAAAGACACGACCAAAATGACGTCTCCCTTTCTGTTTATTTCCCTTTTTTTTATTTTTTTAAACTGGTCGGGACAATAAAGTCAGACCCTTGTAGAAGATTAGAGGTATTAGACGAGAGATCTCTCTGAAGTCCAGACCCCGATGCTTTGAAGCACAAAGCCTGGCGAGACGATTACTCGATCCGGAGTGATGAGCCATCGTGAATCAGTTGATACCATATGATCTCTGACAAACAAAAGCCAGCAGAGGACATTTTCAGTAATAACCCCCTTCACGTAATAACACACTTCTGACGGCATGATTGTTCGTCAAAGGTCATTTCTGAAAAAGAATTGCACCCCCTTCGGCGAGTTGCTCGTTTACAAGAGCGCCAAAACAATTTAAATGAGATCTGAGTGGAATGTGAGACAACAGCGTAATGCACTGACCTACAAGTGTCTGGGTAGGGTTGAGGTTCCTCAAGGCTGTATCCTGGACCAAATCTTATGTTGTCTTTCTGGACATTACATCATTTTGCAGATGTTTTATTCGAAGCGATGTATCCCAATGGGTTGGGGACAGAACAACCCCGGCAAATACGGATTATGTGGTTTGGGAACCAGCCTTGCGACCTGAGGATCCCTGGTTCGATTCCCAATCACACCAAGTACTATGACATAAATTCCCTTATTGCTTACCGCTCCAGGCATGTGTGCTCACTTCACTCAGTGTGTGTGTGTGTGTTTTACTGCACGAATGGGTGAAATCTGGATGATTAGTTCCTCTGTGTGTAAGTACAGTAGGCAAAATGGGTCATTTTTTCAGTTTAGGGCCTAAATGAGAACGTTGTGGTGGACTGGTGACGGTCCAAGACAAAACAACCTGCTCGCAGCAAAACCAGACGTGTAACTAAATTCAGAGATCATTAAAAAGTTAATAAAAATCTCTAAAAAACAGCTATAGAGTCAGTTGAGCTACAGAAAGGGCCAAATGCTGGTATTCTCTTTCTGGATCTGCTGAAAGGGGACCTTAATGGAAACAACCAGCAAACAGACATTTTTCTTCCTGGAACATGTGGCTCACATCACTGGGTGGCCACCAGCACTGGTACCTCTCCACTTAATGTTAACTGTTTACAATAACCAAACTCAGGGTTTACTTCATACCATTACTTGAATGTTTATTGTTGACTGTACTGAGTATCGTCCTGTATTTATTGTGATGCTTGTGTTTGCACATGTTCACTTTATGTTGGTTGTGAAGTAGCTGTTATGTGTAGCACCTTGTTCCTGGGGAACGCCGTCTCGGTCCACATATATTGTTCTGCAATTTATATTGTGAAATGACAAATAAAATACTTGAATACTTGAATCCGATGAGCATTCTTTACATGTTTCCATACATCAGTGGCAATTTGCAAAAACACACATGTGCAGGCTCTTGGCAAACACATTACACAAATTAGCAGCAGCTATGCTGCAGGCGATGGGATGCTAGAACGCAGCGGCGGGCCACAGACAGCCGATTGCCCGAGGATAGCGGAGGCGTGGAAAAATAATCACGGCCCCAGCAGCGTGCTGCGGGACGCACACTGTTCACGTAAGCTGGAAAATGAGGCTTTGAATGGAGGAATCAGCATAAGGGTATACATCAGGTATACACACATACACACACACACACACACACACACACACACACACACACACACACACACACACTATATAGGGGCAATGTAGATAAGGGCAACTCAGAGCAGCCAATTCACTGACTGTAGAGGAAACTGGAGAACCTGGAGAAAACCCACTAACACACAGGGAGAACTCCACCCAGATCAGGATTCGAACCTGAACGCCCTGGGATCAAATTAGTTTAAGATTTCACCACTGACCTGGCTTTGAGAGAACCTCCTGCCCTCCACTCCAGGTTAGAACGTGGTGACATGCTGCTTTGAGTCATATGGACAGGTCATGTAGTCAATCAAACCATGTGAAGTCCATTAGGTTGAAAAACACAGCTTTCCACAACACGGAGGGGCTGAGTGCAGTTGTGAGTGCACAGTGGGTATTTAATCTCGCAGCATCCGTTCACATGGCAAATTGAACTTCAATTTCCCTCTCAGCTATTTAGAGTTGAGTCGGGAGGGGGGGGGGGGGAGTGTCAGTATTTACATATTTATAAAACATTGTGTTATTTATGTTCGGCATATACACAGTACAATCCAGAATAACAACAACAACAACAACAACAATAATAATAATAATAATAATAATAATAATAATAATAATAATAATAATAATAATAATATTAAAACAACAAGAACAATAATGATAATTTTATTAGTATTATTATTAAAATAATAATAATTAATAATGATAATAATAATAATTATATTAAAATAATACAAATAACAACAATGATAATAATATTAAAATAATAATAACAATAATAATAATAATAATAATAATAATAATATATTATTATTATAATAATAATTTTTTTTTTATTATTATTAATAAAGTTGAGATGGTGGTAAATAATTGTAAGCATACTTAAATGGTGTTGGTGTGTTAATATGTGCTGCTCTGGTATGAGTGGATCAGACGCAGCAGTTCTGTTGACTAGCTGTATACTCTAATAGACTCATCCACCTTATTGCTCTACCTTTTAGATCTTTAAGTCCAAAAATGTATTAAAGGTAAATTGGCTGCATTAAATTGCCCTAAATTGCCTTAAATTAAATCTGAGGTGTATGTGTGAGTGATTGGCGCCCTTATGTGCATGAGTAACCCCACCCCATTTATCCAAAATGGATAAATCATTACAGTGTTATTTGTCCGAACATAATTTCAGACGTGGTCAAATTCTGCTCCTGAGCGTTCTGATTGGCTCTCTCTTTTCACTCAGACATATCGAACACGGCGACCAATCACCAGCCGGTCGGCCGGCCGGCCGCTCTGCTGGTTGCTCGGGATGCATACTGACTTGCATTGTGCTTTAAACACCTCAGACATGTCTCTTTTAGGCAGACATGAGCAGTTTAAGTGAGAAGACAGGGCAAGACGCTGAGCTGAGTTAATGATTGCTTTGTGAGTCCCTCTCATCAGGCCTCAGCAGCCTCGATCTGATCTGTCCGCGGGAAATCACAGATGAGCTCAGCCGGCCAGCGATTCCGGCTGCTATTTTAGACCGGGCGCGGGCAAGAGCGATCAATTAGGTTGTGAGAGCGGTGAATGTCCATTTCCTTGCCTATGGGTTCCGGTACAGACAGACTTCAGAAAGGCTTTGTTGACTCAAACTGTCCCCCACTGCATCAAGACACAACAGGATATCAGTATAATAAGAAACCTGTCAACAGTGATTCACTTTAAGCAGCTCTAATGTCCTTCATCTGCTCTCAGCTACCGTCAGCCTGCAAAACACTATTTGGTACAAAAGGGAAAAATAATTGAGCTGTTATGCGTCACACTAAACCGAGAATGTGCAAACCAGTCTTTTATTTCGTCCGTGTTCTATGTGGACAGAAGAATGCAGACACGGCTGGCTTTAAACCCCACTCTAAAGCCAGGGGTCCGGTTAACCGGATGGGATGGTCATGAGTTTGGTGTGGAAGAGCTTTGACCTCAATTGACCTTTGATATGAACTAGAAAGGAGATATGAGTTAAGTCCTTCCGTCCACCATCAGTCCATCCGTCCACCATCATCTGACCTTACAAACATTCTTCTGTCAAGAGACAAACATCCCACAGATATATACACATATACAAATATAAACATACACACACACACACATATATATATATATATATATATATATATATATATATATATATATATGTATATATATATATGTCCTCTATAGTGGTGAGAGAATCCGTCTGAACAAAATCTTTCTCTCCAGACTTTCGATCAGACTCTTCCCAGAGGTTTCATTACACACAAAACTGCATTCTTCCTCTGAATTTCTCAAGTTCAATGATCCTGATAAAGTCCAAGGCCGGGATAAACACACAGCTCGACATAAACCGAACAGAGTAATCCATACTGAACAGTTCCCATCGCCAGAGTTGGGTGAAAGCTAAAGAAACACAATCTTACACCGGACCCAATCATAAAACTCACTGATACAACACAACACAGCACACGCCCTTTTACAAGGTTCAGAAACCCCTCATTAAACACCATGTTCATTTACTGACTTAGTTAAGTACAACGAAGTCACATGTACAGGAAACGCAAAGGCAAACCGAATGGAACACATTCATTTATTTATCAGTCAATTAGTTTTAATTGGTTTGTCTTAATTATTTGTTGTTTATTTTAACTGTTTTTTTTTGCATTCGATTAGATTTAGACCTCTCAACAGTGACTTCAGACTGTTTCCAGCCTCATATAAACAGTTTAGGGAAGGCTTCCCATTACGTTTCATTATAAAACAGGTCGTTCCGGTCCTTTAATATAATTGGCTGAACCGTATAAACAGACACACTCCAAAATCTTGAAGAAAACCCTCCCATGAAGGTGCTAATAGACAGATGTCTCGGTAGTGTATTTCAGAAAGCTGCCTGGAACGACCTTTGGAAAGCTCGGAACATTCAATGCTCCAGACAAAGAGGTTTTTTTTTTTTTTACATCAGCCGGGGAAGGGGGGGGGTATTAAACAGCCAGTGATAACGGGTTAATGTTAATGTTAAGAATAACGCTCAACATGGCTTCATGCCTTGGCGTACACATGTTGGCTTCCTTGCATCTTTTCTGAAGCATGACGGGAACGGCATTCGTTTCAGGACACTGAGCTCTCAGAGCTGCATTGCGCCGATTCCTCCGACGTCTCGCCACAACGACCGACTGAATGGAAATCAATAAGCAATTCATCCACTCACACATACAGAGTGCACGGACAGAGACGAACCAACGCCACCCAGACCGGACGAGGCTATCAAACCATTTAAAGTTCTAACGTCTTTGTAGAGACACTATGGGAAAAGTCCTTTATTATATCAAATTATAAAACGTTCAAGTCCTTAAATCTGATTGGCTGAGCCATGATTTTCATGATTCACACCTCTGAGTGTTTCACATTCATATCAATGCGTGATATACTATACATTATTTTAAATAATTAAATACAGACAAATATAAATAGCGAGTCGATTCCTGATGAGCACTGAAACTGTTGTTTAAATTGTGTTTTGTAATTTGGCCACTGGCATTTTTTAATCGTTAGAGAAACCGGTATCCTTTTACTCAGCGATCAGATTTCACTTCAAAAACTGAAATTTATTACATGGCAGAAAACCAGATTATTATCGATTTGTTACTGAAGCAGCTTTACAGAGTTCCAAGCCCGAACCCCCGAAGAGAAGCCAAAGTGACAGTGGCAAGGAAAAACTTGCTGCTATGTCCCCGATAAGTTGTTTTTTAATGTTTTAAAGTGATGAATATCCATCTATTCATCAATTATCTTTCGCTTAATCCTCTACTAGGGGCGGGGAGGAGGGGTCCCCATGCCCATCAGGGGAGGGGGGGTCCCCATGCTCATCAAGGGAGGACGTTTCAGGCGCTGGGCAGATACACCCAGGACAGGGCGTCAATCTATCACTGGGCACACACTTACTCACACTGACACACACACACTCTATATATGGGGCAATTTGGAGAACTCAATTGACCTTGATCCATGTTTTTGGACTGTGGGAGTAAACCGGAGAACCTGGAGGAAACCCACGCGGACACAGGGAGAACATGGAAACTCCACCCAAATGGGGATTCGAACCGGGAATCAACAGTGCTGAGAGGAGAACATGCTAACCACTAAGCCACCGTGCCACCCATGTTATTTATATAGATTAATTTAAATAAACCTTTCAAACTATTTTCTGTCATGTGATCGGTTCGGCATGATCACGTTCTTTTTACCAGCATGCCGCGTCCTTTGACAACACAGTTGGCTATTAAAATGTTTATATATGTAAAAGCCTTGCAGAGTGTGGGTACCAATGCAAGTCATATAAAAGTGTACGTAGGTGCCAACATGCACGCAGAATATGCAAATAAATTTCCTATGAGGACGCCGAACCCTCGGGTCTTACGAAGCCCACAGGTTTAGAGGCAAACATGCCAAAGCGATGAGCATCCGGCCGGCAGCTCTTGCTCTAAGCAGATGTTGTGAACGCTGCTTCTACCTGAACTGGGTTACAGACTCGTGAGTGAAATCTGGTAGGACAGATGTAGAGATCGGCTCTTTTTTCCACACTTAAACATCATCACCTATGATTTCATTGCCTTCACTTTGCATTTGAGGTTTACGCCAGGCGATCAGTCACCATTAACGTTGCTCTTCCATCCTCCAGAACTATTTTTAGCATCGAGGAGGATACCGGGTCTGTGATGGGAGGTGGAAATAAGATCCTAATCTAGACACCGGTCCATTACCAGAGATGACACGATCACCTCCCAGTCATTAAACCCTGGGGGTAATTCAGACCCATGCATATTGTTCATTTCAGTAGGTGAAAACATTAAAAATGGGTAAATAACAGGAGAACATGCCAATCTGCCAACAAATGTAATTATTTGATCCTAAAACTGGGACTTCATCGGTTTAACGTGGATTAAATTAGATCAGCCTTTTAACACACATCATACTATTATTAAATTATAGTTTATATATATATATATATATATATATATATATATATATATATATATATATATATATATAGTCTGCTTAGCGTGCTCATTACCACTCTGATACAAAAGTGGTGATGCAGCTGATTTCACGGGGTGGCACTCTCTAAAACATCCATCCATTATCTTCCGCTTTATCCTCTACTAGAGTCGTGGGGGGGGGGGGGGGAACACAACGGGAGAACGTTTCGGGTGCTGTGCAGATACACCAAGGACAGGGCACCAATCTATCACTGGGCACACACTAACACACTCACTCTGCATATGGGGCAATTTGGAGAATTCAGTTGACCTTGATCCATCCTTTTGGACTGTGGGAGGAAACCGGAGAACCCAGAGGAAACTCATGTGGACACGGAGAAACTCCACCCAGATCTGGAATCGAACCAGAAATCCCCAGCACTGAGAGGAGAACATGCCAACCACTAAACCTAAAAACTACTTGTACTACATCAACCTAAATATTAAAAGTAGACCAGATAAAGTTCCTCAGTGTTCCATGTACGACTTTAACCATCAGCGTCCGGCACCGATGCCACGAACCTGAAGAGCAGCCACGAGAGGGTCAGGAGTTAATTTTGTTTCCACGAGTGGAAGGTTTAAACCCTGCGATCAAAAGCAGTGTGACATTCAGAGTTTCACGAGACGAGCTGCTCTGGATTACAAGCAAATAAATAAATATTCAGTCCTCATCATTGTTTCAATGAAGAAGCACGGACGGTTCACAGTCCTGACTGGCGAGGGGGC
Source organism: Corydoras maculifer (assembly GCA_019802435.1). Classification (NCBI taxonomy): domain Eukaryota; kingdom Metazoa; phylum Chordata; class Actinopteri; order Siluriformes; family Callichthyidae; genus Corydoras; species Corydoras maculifer. The sequence goes on from JAFMOD010001158.1 coordinate 278,395, forward strand.
ATTTTAACCCAAAACCCCCCCGGTGAGCCGTGATACATGTTGAAGTCCATTCAGCATGACATGATTCAAACGTTACAGGCCAGAGTTTGGTTGCGATTCACAGGGACGGCCTATAGCACACAACACCCAATGACTGAACACAAATGTGCCCACACACCCTGACCTCTCCAGCTGGACTAACAGAACTCAGCGGACTTTATGCTTAATTCTGAATTCTTAACTCTGTTTATTTTATTCTCTGCCTTTGTGCTGAACTGTCCTGAGCATTCATCCTCATAAATATACAGCTTAACATCCAAGGCACCCCAAATAAAAAATAAATAAATAAATGAAATGATATATATATATATTCATTCATTCATTATCTTCCGCTTATCCTCTATTGGGGTCGCGGTGGGGTTCCCCATGCCCATCCAGGGGAGAACGTCTCGGGCGCTGGGCAGATAGACCCAGGACAGGGCGCCAATCCATCGCTGGGCACACACTCACTTACACAGACACACTCTATATGGGGCAATTTTGAGAATTCAATTGACTTGATCCATGTTTTTGGACTGTGGGAGGAAACCGGAGAACCCGGAGGAAACCTACGCAGACACGGGGAGAACATGGAAACTCCACCCAGATGGGGATTCGAACCGGAAATCCCCAGCGCTGAGAGGCGAACGTGCAAACACTAAGCCACCGTGCCGCCCTATATATATAGATATATATATAAATATTTATTTCATGTAAGCTCCCATAAGCCTTTAAAAAAGCATGAATCCATACTCTACATGTATATGACTTTAAAATTACTGTATACATGTGTGTCTGTGTGAGTGAGTGTGTGCCCAGCGATAGATTGGTGCCCTGTCCTGGGTGTATCTGCCCAGCGCCCGAAACGTTCTCCCCTGGATGGGCATGGGGAACCCCACCACGACCCTAATAGAGGAGATTATATATATATATGTGTGTGTGTGTGTGTGTGTATATATGTATAGGAGTGGTAATTCAGTGGTTAGGGTGTTTTGCTATAAATCTGAAGGTTGGGGGTTCAAATTCCAGGTCTACTGACATTACCAATGTGGGTCCCTGAGCAAGGTCCTCATTGTTCTAGAGCTGCTGTATCAACCCTACGTTCTTAGCCCAACTTAATCGGGTTACTATAAGTCGCATTGGATAAAAGCGTATGCTATGTGACTAAATGTAAAAGTAAATGTAACACAGCGCTGAATGTTCAGACCACAGAGTTCAAAAAGAAAATTACCATCTATTTGGTTTTCTTAAATTCACTGCTAACATCCTCCCAAAAAAGCAAACGACAAATAAGACAAAATTATGCACTCAGGTGAAATCAGCTAAAGGTCTGTGGGTCCTTTTCTCTGAAAATACGTCTGCGTGACTAATAAAATAACCCGAGAATCATCAGGACCAACAAATATGGTTCAAAGACTACACGCCACACGAACGATCTGTATATATATCTATATTTGGCAACGAAGCATCCAATCGCATCCTGCGATCCGCTGGGCGTAAGCTTCACCCTCACAAACCTCAAGACAAGAGACTTTGATGGCTGGGAGACAGATGGCAGAGTTTGAGTGCGATGCTTCTGGCTCGGCTGTAAATTCGGTTTTGTGCGTGCCTTCGTGACAGCTTGATACACCGCGATTTATATATCGTCTGCATGGGGGGCGAGAGATACGTGACAGAAGGAGCCAGTGAGCTATGGCTGCGTTTCGTATGCATGTTTATATGAAACGAATTAAAAGTTGGAAAGCCACCAGCGTTTGCCGTAATCAAGAGCATAAAGTAGCGAGGGACGTTCTCGTAGCACGGATTATACGTGCAGAGGGCGTATATCTGCTCGCGTGTCGGCCCGATTAGCACACGAGGCATGTACGTTTCACACCCTAATCGGGAAATGCGCCACAAAACAGGGTCACTTTGATGTGCGGGAGCCAGATGGCAGGATTTAGTTGTTTGATATGGACCGAGCGCGACTGTCAAACCCGAGCAACCTACCAAGGCACCGCGCCGCCATATGATGCTAATTTGATTAGTTTCGTACACACCAGCAGAGCGCCGCTGACGTCAGAGACCCTGGTCGGCCGAGCGGCTCAAATCCTCAACGCGAAAGCGACGTGGCAGAGAGACCGGCGAGGTCTTGCGCTGACGCAGGACGGAACGTTTGGACACCTGTTCAAGTGGGTGATTTGTTATGAACCACAGTTCAGGGGCTGTACGCCGAGAAGGTAGATTGCCATATGGTGAGGGGGAGAGGGGGCAGCACGATTAGGAGCATGCCAAAGAAACCGGCGTCTTTGACAGAATTAATTGCACTGCCGCCAGCTTTTCGAAACACAATGGCGTTCGAGGCGCCTGCTAAAAAACAAAGAAAACACTGAGACTATTTAGTAAAGCTGAATGATGCACTGCATTTGTACGGTATCAATAATTATCGACACCAACAGGCCACTTTATGCAGATGCGATATGTGGATTTGCTGCACCAGGCACCAGTCTGTGACCGTAGTCTCTCTGTTTTTCCATCCATCCATTATCTTCCGCTTTATCCTCTATTAGGGGTGCGGGGGGGTTCCCCATGCCCATCCAGGGAAGAAGGTTTTGGGCGCTGGGCAGACAGGACGCCAATCTATCGCTGGGCACCCACTTACTCACACACACTCCATATGGGGTAATTCGGAGAATTCAACTGACCTTGATCCATGTTTTTGGACTGTGGGAGGAAACCGGAGAACCTGGAGGAAACCCACGCAGACACTGGGAGAACGTGGGGATTCGAACCGGGAATCCCCAGTGCCCAGTTGTTAATACAAATAAGAAAACAGACGTTAAATAAAAACATTGAACGAGGTCAATTGAATTCTCCAAATTGCCCCAGATAGAGTGTGTCTGTGTGTGTGAGTGAGTGAGTGAGTGTGTGCCCAGTGATAGATTGGCGCACTGTGCTGGGTGTATCTGCCCAGTGCCAAAAGCTTCTCCCCTGGATGGGCATGGGAAACCCCTCGTGACCCTAGTAGAGGATAAAGTGGAAGATAATGAATGGATGGATGGATTATTCTCAGTCTGATCCCATCACGCCAACATAACACAGACAAACACACCACCACCTCAATAACAACACCTGCTCTCTGATGGTTCAACAAAACTCAGTACAGGAGACTTTTTAATAAGAGCTACAAAGTAAAGCCGATACAATAACAGCTTTAATAAATATTCAACTGAATACTCAGCCACTATAAAGGATGTAAATATGGAAAGCAAGGCTATTCGTTCAGGCCGTATGAGCAGAGTACAGATTCGGACTGTGGTGTTATTGTGTATAGACTCATACCTCCAGCCAGCCACCAGCACACAGGTTCTAATGTGTTCCCAGTTCGATTATTACGGGAACACAAACACAGCCTGTGAGAACTGTGCGGAGCTGAAAGCCTTTAGTGTTGTTTGGAACACACTGGCGGATGGAGGAACAGCTCCTGGAGGTGCTTCACGCTGCAGAGAGGCGAGTCCGAGGCCGACGCCCGAAAGGGTTAAGAACGTCGTCGCTGAAGACGGAGAGAAGCCGCGGTCCTGATGCTGCCTGACGGGTTGAATGCCAGGAAAAGGTTACATTCACAGTTTAAGGCACACGTATTGCACAACAGATGCTTGGTCATGCATGTGCGCTGGGAAAGACACGAAGAAAGACGAGCCTGCGAAATGTCACGGCAACACACTGAGCACGTGCGGCACATGTGCACGGGGGGCGGGGGGGTGGTGGTGGACGTGAACGAGGCTTAGAGAAAAAGACATGATGTATGGACGATGAATAGATAGACAAAAAAAAAACGGTTAACGACACTAACTGATGGAAAGAAATACAATAGATCGATAGACAGACAGACAGACAGACAAAATCAATTCAAAAGACTAAGTAATAGAAAGACATATAGACGTATCGGCAGACAGAAAAAAAGAGTTAGACAGACAGACACATTTACACAGACTGACAGACAGACAGACAGACAGACAGACAGACAGACAGACAGACAGACAGACAGACAGACAGACAGACAAAATCAATTCAAAAGACTAAGTAATAGAAAGACATATAGACGTATCGGCAGACAGAAAAAAAGAGACAAACATCCAAACATGCAGTTAGACAGACAGACACATTTACACAGACTGACAGACAGACAGGTGGACAAAGCTAGACAAAACCAATCAAACGGACTAATAGAATGTACGACAAATCAATCGATGTGTATAGACAGACAGACAGACAAAAAGCCAAAAAATACAGGTATATAAACAGACCCAATTACACAGACAGACAGACAGAAAAAGCCAAAACATACAGGTACACAGACAGACAGACAGACAGACAGACAGACAGACAGACAGACAGACCCAGCTAGAAAGACTGATAGACCCACAGACAGATCGATAGATGGACAGACAGACCCGGTGATGGATTAATAGATGGACTCACAAGACAGATATACAGAAATACCCAGTAAGACAGAAAGACAAACAGACAGACAGACTAGAAACTAGATAGACTGAGAGAAAGACAAATGGACACTGACAGATGTACATACAGGTGGACTGACAGGTGGACAGATAAAGAGATGGAGAGACCAGTGACTTGGGTTGATGGATGTATAGACAAGGACAGATTTACAGACAGACAGACAGACAGATAAGACAAACCCAGTTCAATAAACAGATTGATGGATGGACGAACTTCTGGACAGATATTTGCTTTGAGGCCTAATTAAGCATAAAGTTAAAAAGTGTCCATTAACAACACGGGGGTGGGGTGGGGGGGTTATTGCCCATCACCATTTAGAGAGCAGGTGTAAGAAGTGCTACCTCCTGAATTAGTTTCCTTTGGAATGACGAATGGGGACGGTTTTCCTCTTAATTTCACCTTTAAATTCTGGCGTCCCCCACCTCGCTGCTGTGGACGGTTCTCTCCATGTTCCAGCATAAAATAAATGAGTGTGACCTTGTTAAGAGTGGTTCCCCTCCATCACCCCTCCACATTCCACCCGCCGGCCCACCGTCCACGCCCGTACCGTCCCCTCATCCTCCATCCATCCTTTCCACTCAATTAAATCTGGTTATCTGGTAAAAGTGCTCCTCTCCACTCGCGCATCGTTGCCTGTTGTTTGGGCGAGGCGTGTTTTTTGGATTTCCGAGGCTCGCAGCTGTTTTGCATGGAGCGCTGTCTTAATGGCTGCAGGTGCTGTACCTTGAAACACCTCACCGCATGGTCACCTTCTTTATCTTCTGAGAGCCAACCATATAGGTACCGCCAAGTGGAACTAAAAAGGCCTGATTATGGGGCATTAGACGAGATGGGGTATAGGGAACATAACTGCACTCGTATTTTTCTTATACGAGCCGTTAATGCGTTCCTGAAGATGGAGTGCATCGTGAGAGCTATGGGTTCCGCAGGCAACATTAGAAGTTCCTGACGGCCCGTCAGTCTTCTGCTCTACATTTCTTTGTGCGTTGTTTCCATTTGATTAAATGACGAGCTGAGTGCAATGGAGATAACGGTTAACTGACCAAAACAACACAGATGGTAGTCGTCTGGTGTGTAGCACAACTGATTGGATGGGAACCAGTGGCGGGTAAAAACGTACACACATTGTTCATTTGTCCTTAGCAAATTAAAAGGACTTGAACATTACCACAACAGGATAGACGTGTGGAACCGAGAACCGTTGATGATGTTTAACACTCTTATATGTTAAAATGCAATTTAAAACATAAGCTGACTGTCTGATATGTGGGCGGCCAGAATAGGGATTCCGATCATCTGTATCAAAGTGATAATCCATCTTTCCATTATGTTCCACTTTATCCTTTACTAGGGTTGTGGGGGCGGGGTTTCCCGTGCCCATCCAGGGAAGAACGTTTTGGATGCTGGGCAGATACACCCGGGACAGGG
>JAFMOD010001158.1:284661-362821 GCA_019802435.1 Corydoras maculifer
TGTTTAACACTCTTATATGTTAAAATGCAATTTAAAACATAAGCTGACTGTCTGATATGTGGGCGGCCAGAATAGGGATTCCGATCATCTGTATCAAAGTGATAATCCATCTTTCCATTATGTTCCACTTTATCCTTTACTAGGGTTGTGGGGGCGGGGTTTCCCGTGCCCATCCAGGGAAGAACGTTTTGGATGCTGGGCAGATACACCCGGGACAGGGCGCCGGTCTATCACTCTGTACACACACACAGACACACTCTATATGGGGCAATTTGGAGAATTCTATTGACCGTAATCCATGTGTTTGGACTGTGGGAGGAAACCGGAGAACCCGGAGGAAACCCACGTGGACACGGGGAGGACATGGAAACTCCACCCAGATTGGGATTCGAACCGGGAATCCCTAGTGCTGAGAGGAGAACATGCTAAACCACTAAGTCACCGTGCCACTCCAAAGTGATAGTGATCTATTTTGCCTACTATACTCACACACAGAGGAACGTGTCCTTCACACTTAACCCATCTGTGCAGACACACACACACACACACACACACACACATTGGTAAAGTAATACTTTGCACTGGGGAGCAATAGGGGCTAGGTCCCTTGCCCAAAGGCACTTCAGCTGTAGTACTTTTTGGAACTGGGAATCAAACCAGGGACCTTCAGGTCATAAGGCTGGTTCCTTTACCACAATCCCACGACTGTAATTAGTGACCTCTAGTGGTTTGATGGCACAGTGGCGCTGTGGTTAGTGCTACCGCTGCACAGCATGATGATCCAAAACATAAAGACCCGCAGACACACTTACAAAATTTAGTGGAAATCCCTCACAAAGCTGTGGAAACATAAAGCTGCATTTCAGAACAGCATGTCACCACTCCTGTAGTGTCCCTCCTGTAGGTCTAAAGTGAAGGTGTCCCAATACTTTAAGCATCTAACGTGGTACAGACTGCGACGCGTCAGTGTTTTTTCAATTAATAATTGTCCAAAAAGGTGCTAACAGGTACAACACTAAGGCTAAAGGCTGTTCAAGTTGAAACCGGGATAGGAAGCTATAAGTGGGCAGATGTTTTTCAAGTACACGGACGCGCAGTGGACTGAACTGCCGTCACTGGCACAGCTCCGGCGGAGGAGAAGCATATGGCGCGTCTCGAAGTTTCAAGGAACTGCGACTCACCTTGCACAAAACCTGCTGGCTCTTTAAAGCGGTCAGGGTTGAAATTAATTTAACGAAGCTCTCTGTTAATGCTTTCAGTCTACAGTCAATTCATGATTACTGCAACTGTTCAACATGCAACGTCCATCTGTGCAGTGACACAATGACACTGACACACACACACACACACACACACTCACACACACACACACTCACACTCACACTCACACTCACACTCACACTCACACTCACACTCACACACACACTCACACTCACACACACACACACACACACACACACACACACACACACACACACACACACACACACACACACACACACACACACGACGAGGTGGAGCACAGACAGCCGGATCTAAATCTCGACCTTATTATGCAGTATTAGATTTGCTTACAATGACAAATAAATAAAGAAATTCTAACCACATTGCGTTATTTATTTATTCATTATCTTCCACTTTGATCTTATATTAGGGTCGCGGGGGGTTCCCCATGCCCATCCAGGGGAGAATGTTTCGGGCGCTGGGCAGATACACCCAGGACAGTGTGCCAATCCATCGCTGGGCACACACTCACTCACACAGACACACACTCTATATGGGGCAATTTGGAGAACTCAATTGACTTGATCCATATGTTTTTGGACTGTGGGAGGAAACCGGAGAACCTGGTGGAAACTCCACCCAGATGGGGATTCGAACCGGGAATCCCTAGTGCTGAGAGGAGAACATGCTAACCACTAAGCCACCGTGCCGCCGCGTTATTTATTACATTATAAATAATCACAATTCCTACAATTTCTTCAACCACTATCATAATTCTAGTGTTACCACTACTGCCATCACTACACCATCTCTGTGCCTGCATCTCATCTCATTAACTTCTTAAAAATTTTCATGTGCAATAATGTAATCAGGATAATTATTCAAATGTATAATATTATATTATTCCAACATCTGACACACTATATTATTATTGTTTTTTATTAACAGATGTTACATACTATACACATGCCACTTTACTTTCACTTTATTGCGTTTTTTTAGTACTTTTAGTTAAATTTTCTGCGCTTATTGCAAATTTTTTATTTCCCCTTTGAATTTATAAAAACGTCTAATGGATCATCTGTAAAAACTGCAATTTCCCCCGGGGATTAATACATATTCTGATTCTGCTTAATAAACTACTAGCTTTTGGGGGGTAGATACATCCAGGACAGGGTGCCGATCCATCACTGCCTCCCTCACTCACTCACACACATAGAGACATACAAACTATATAGTTAGATATTGGAAATTCAAAGCTGCTGATTCACCTTGAATTCATGTTTTTGGAGAGAATCCGGAGAACACACAAACAAGAGGAGAACATGGAAACTCCACACAGATCAGTATTCAAACCCGGATCCCCAGCGCCTGTTATTACCACCACATTTTTAACATTACCATCCCCATAATTGCAAATCTGCTTTTTAAATAAGTGTGTGAATGTTCTGCGGAGGTTTAGGATTTTAACTTCAATAAAAAGGCGTTTGAGAACGTTTCATAACAGAAAGTTCGACTCCGGGAAAGATCAAAATCCCCTCGGCCTCAGCGCAACCTCCCCAGTTCTTTATTTTTTACTCATATTGTTGAGGAAATTGTTAAAACTAAATAAAAACATCATTTGTGAATGGATTTTCATCAGGACGTAATGGAAGTAACTTTTCTATTTTATTCTATTCCACTGAGAACGTTTTTTTTTTTATGTTGTAATGTGATCAGAAATCCTCTCGGCTAAAGTAATTAAAATGCAAACGCATATGTCATCTGTCTCCGAAAAAAACTTCCTGCTGGAGCAGCTACAAAGTGACTCGAGGAACTATAAATAGCCCCATCGTGTCACAGCTGAAGGCACCCCCCCCCCCCCTTTTTTCTTCTCAAAACAGAGGGAATGATTTTCAATGTGTGTACCTGTATGCAGAGGATCCTCTGATCTGTGTGTGTGTGTGTGTGTGTGTGTGTCTGTGTGTGTACCTCAGCCGGATTGGCAGATGAAGCGAACTCCAGTGTTGGAACGCCGAGCTGACTGGTGAAGAAGTCCATGACCACTGGTGACTGCAGAGAGCTGACATTTGTTCCGGCGCAGCCTTTAACATGAAGACAGCTCTTCACCTGCCTCTGCAAAACACAAAACACAAGGTTCGAACAAAACGTTGGCTCTGACATCGGGAATAAAACGCGCATGACGTTTCAATAATGCGCCTGACGTTCAGGGACATCTGTACAACTGACGCCCAGTGTGTGGTTGGCATCGTAAGATCCGTCAGACACGGGAACCAGCTTTAATTATAAACTGAATTACAATCACACTCACATTTTGGGGGTTTCTGACAGGATTGAGGTTTATTGTCTCCGAAATTCTGAAAATTGTCCAAATATGGACAAAATATAGATTGAGGGCAATCCAGAGCGGATATTTTGGTAACATAATCCAAGAACGGGTCCCAAACTGAAATTTCTTTAATGAGCCAATCCCAATATATCAAAATTTTCTAGTTTTAACACATAAATAATGTCTTTAATCCAACGCGTGTATGAGGGAGGTGTAGGTGTCTTCCATTTGAGAAATATCAACCGTGCTGTATTTATTTAACGTCTGTTTTCTTATTTGTATTAACACGCGGGCGGCACAGTGGCTTAGTGATTGGCATGTTCAACTCTCAGTGCTAGAGATTCCTGGTTCGAATCCCAATCTGGGTGGAGTTTCCATGTTCTCCCCGTGTCCGCGTGGGTTTCCTCCGGGTTCTCCGGTTTCCTCCCACAGTCCAAAAACATGGATCAAGCTCAACTGAATTCTCCAAATTGCCCCATATAGAGTGTGTCTGTGTGAGTGAGTGTGTGCCCAGTGATGGGTTGGCACCCTGTCCTGGGTGTATCTGCCCAGCGCCAAAACGTTCTCCCTTGGATGGGCATGGAGAACCCCCCCGCCGCGACCCTAGTAGAGGATAAAGTGGAAGATAATGGATGGATGGATGGAAGGTATTAACACCCTTTATTATTTTGCTGATGCTGGGAAATCTCTACTAACATTTAAGAAAATGGTGTTGAGAGAGAACTCTACATTCTCATCTTCCCCCCTTTGCTCACACCTATGGATCTGTGTCCCAGGGCTTATGGCCCCTCATTGTGGGAGGGAGGGCAGTGCATTTAGGGGATGTTTTTTGGTACCAGGTCCTTATCCATTAACCCCAGTGCTGACACCTCCTCTCAGCCTTAATTACTGCACTTCTCCATGCTGCTCTGAAACCCTTCTGTCAGTGGGAGCCCTGACGAACTTAACCATCTTTTGTTTTGCGCATTATTCATACACACTCATGTTAATCCGCCGTCGCAGGCCGACAGCTCGCTTTATTCACTGTGACAGTTTAGCGTGTGTCCTGATGTACATCAAACTCCATGAACTGGCGGTTCGATAAAAGACCGATTCGCAAATCCGACTCTGCTGTCAATAAAGGTGAAATTGTTGTTGATGTTTTTCTGCTGCACTGTAGCATCAAGGTGACACAAAGGGCAGGAGAACACGGAGAGCGTCGCAAATCTGGAGCTGGATTGGGCACGAGCTGTAAATTGATATGTCTGCCTGTAGGGTGTAAACATCCTGGTTTTCAGAGGGACCGCTGTGGTGTTGGTGTCCTTTCGTCCCAGTCACTCACTCATAACTAATGAGTTTTAATGAGTGAAAGAAACATCATTTAATTAAACTGTATGGACGAACAACGGGAAAAAAAACATACAAGAACTGTGCTGGGATGTGTAATTCAGTCCCGTCACCACATGAATATGAAATCAAGCACCTTGTCAGGTTTATATGCGATTATATGCTCCCAACAGTTTGGGGAAGGCCATTTTCTTTTGTTTCAGTGTGACAAAGTCCTAATTCACACAAGGGTATTATGAAAAATTCTGGTAGTTGTAAATAGAGATGAGACGATTACAGATTCAAGTACAAGTAATTTACTTATAGAGCATTTTTACATTAGCACATCGTCACAAGGCAGCTCTACAGTGTTATAAGCCTTTGAACCCCAAAGAGCAAGCCGAAGCGACAGTGGCAAGAAAAAAACTCCCTGTTATGTTATCTTAAAGAAGAAACCTTGTGAAGACCAAGACTCAGTGGGAGACTCATCCTCCTTGAGCGACCAGGCAGCATGAATAGTGTAGGACAGCCATGCACAGACTGTGTGATGATCAGGTGAGCTGTATTTAACAAGTGAAAACTATATAAGTCCAATGAAGACGTCCTGCAGGATCGCCAGCCCACTAAAAATCCAGGTTCCATCCTGTAATTGACATAGCCACAATGCTTCAGCTTCATATTTTGATAGCACGATTATTGTCTAAGAAATAATCACGATTATTATGTTACAATATACTTTAGAAAAACGTGCCTGAAATCAATGTGTGGTTTCTTATGTTAATTATTTAATATAAACAGAAAATAACATTTCGTTTCTTGACCAACGACACAAAATATCTTTTTTTTTGTCTTTGTCTCTTGCAGTACATATTGTAAACAGACAAATCACTTTATTTGATCACTTTATCACAAATCACTTTATCCAGCATAATCGTTACTGTTCATATGAATGTCGTCATGGAAATGTTGAGACGCTCTTACGATTTACGAATTGTAACATTTTTAATCGCAATTTATTGCAAACATGATTAATCGTCTCATCCTTAGTTGTGACAACTTATAGATTGTAATAGTTATAGCGACCGCTGTGTATGAGAGATTATAGTTTTGGGTCCTTTGTCTGTTCCAGCATGACTCCAACCTTAGGGTTTGGTGCGATCGGGTGGAAGATCATGCACAAAACTAAACCTGGAAACTTGACGGCACCACAGTGCAGCTGCTCCGGACCTCGATACAGGACCTTTCCCAAACTTATGTCCCCTCGAGACGTTTCAAATCATGCCCAATGTCCATAATATGACGTTCTACTGAGACAACGGTTCTACCCTACATGCAAAAAACAGACCACAGCAGACGGGGGCTATAAATATGAACCCCTATAAGTCCCGGTGCAGGTTATGAGGTTCTAAAACGGCAGACCTGCTCCATGATGCCGTCTTTTTCAGATCATCAATCTTCGTCTGAGGAGACATGTTTTGCCCTTGAGCTACCAATTTGTCTAAACATGTTAAAGTCCAATCTGTTTTAATTGGCAATTTATCAGCTGTAAATGATATTCAACACATGTTCAGCCGTATGCTTCGGCTCCTGTGCTGCGAGGCTGAACCACGCCGCACGCCTTAACGCCGTAAAAGTTATTAAACTACAACTTAGACCCGAAACCCCGAGGTAAGTGCGACATCTTTTCTTCCTCTCACACCCGAGGTCCATAATTCATTTTTCAGTCAGCTGCTATAAGCGATCTGCGGCAACGATGCCGTTTAAAGCCGAGCACATCTGCAGCGGCGAGGGCGCCGGAGGACGACATCCTGCAGAGTCAATATCACAGAGCAAAGGAATTACGACGCCCCAAAAGGCCGCGCTTATTTATGAAATAGGACTGCGCAAACATCACGGGCCGAGCGAGGTAAATAATTAGGTGAGCACGACCTTCCATTGTGTTAAAACGCCGAGCTATAGGTGCGGCGTGGTCCGAATTGAACCATCAGTAATTCTTGAGATTAATCTAAAAACCATTAGTAAAAAAGAGCAGCATTAAATGGAAGCTAAGAGCCTGCAAATCACTGAATCAAAGTGTTATCTCATTCACGGAGCGTTGCCGACCGAAATGACATTGCATTGAGGAGATAATTCATTCTTGGAGAAGGTGACCTTTGGAAATTACATTTGCGGAGACGTGGGATTGAAACGGCACATGCATTAAAAAAAAAAAAAAAAGACAAAGGCAACAAAAATGTATGAGAAGTCCAGACATTATTTCAGATAGCCACGCCGCGCCTTTATGCATATTATCAAACGTTTGCAAATGGGCCGTCCGCTGGTGTCCCGGCGTCTTATAAATTAAGAACCTGACAGCAGGGCTTCTTTCTCTAATGCACCTTATTCGGCATGATCGAGATAAACATTAACCTTGGAAAATGGATCATAAAAACAATATTCACGCCGTGTTTGAAAACCTGTACCTACAATCAAGACTTATTTACCGAAATGAACAAAAGTAAGCGACCACCCCAGCTGTTTCTGTGTATTCACAATGCTGGGGGTTCATGTTAAAACCGCAGACGAGGTTTTAATGATTTCAAATTAATGCCAGCTGGTTACTTTGCACCTTTGCATAAACCAAACATAAAAACTTGCTCGGCCCACGTGGTTTATAATAATAATAATAATAATAATAATAATAATGTTAGAGTTTCATTTATAAGCGCCTTTCAGGATAAATAAAGATATAACAAATACAGGAAGAAAATCTCATTTACAAAGAAAAGAAGAATAAAAGCAAAGATACCATAGCAATAAAAATGTTAAAGATTAATGTGAAAATGTTAAACAGAATAAAATCAGTGAAAACAATGAAGCAATATAAGAAATGTGGAAATATGGCGGCACGGTGGCTTAGTGGTTTAGCACGTTCGCCTCTCAGCGCTAGGGATTCCCGGTTCAAATCCCTATCTGGGTGGAGTTTCCATGTCCTCCCTGTGTCTGCGTGGGTTTCCTCCGGATTCTCCGGTTTCCTCCCACAGTCCAAAAACATGGATCAAGTCAATTGAGTTCTCCAAATTGGCCCATATAGAGTGTGTCTGTGTGAGTGAGTGTGTGCCCAGCAATAGATTGGTGCCCTGTCCTGGGTGTAACTGCCCAGCGCCCGAAACGTTCTCCCCTGGATGGGAATGGGGAACCCCCCCGCGACCCTAATATAGGGTAAAGCGAAAGATAATGGATGGATGGATGGATGGATGGATATATATGTATGTATGTATGTATGTATGTATGTTTCGGGGGCTGGGCAAGGACAGGGTGCCAATCTATCGCTGGGCACACACTCACAAACGCACTCTATATGGGGCAAATTATACCATTCAATTCACCTTGATCCATGTTTTTGGACTGTGGGAGGAAACCGGAGAACCCGGAGGAAACCCATTGGGACACAGGGAGAACATGGAAACTCCACCCAGATTGGGACTGGAACCAGGGAATCCCCAGCGCTGAAAGGAGAACATGCTAACCATCCTATTATTATATTATATCCTGTTATTATTCTCATTAAAACATACAGATAAACCGAATATGGAAGAAATAAACACAAACTGTTTTAATTCCCTCCAAAAACCTTGTGGAAAGTCTCATTAAAACACTGGAGTCAGTTAAAGGCAGAAAGGCGGCCAAGTCACTAATAATGAAGCTGATTTTGGAGCGGGACGTCCAGCTGGATCATGAAGGTGATGGATTTTGATCAACACCAGGGCATTAGCATTATGTCTGCTCATTATGAAGTCAGAAGGTAATTCCACATTGCATAATGGGTCTAATTAGGAGAAATGAAGGGAGAGCTCAAAGATGCTCTCATATCAGAGATGAGGAACGGCGACCAAATGGCTCGGCGTCAGTTGGAAACCTTTATCTGACGCAGACTTTAATTAAGCCATAGTTTTATAGTTGGTCTAATCAGAAGCCAGTTTGTTAGCGAAGATGATGATTGGCTGATATAAATAACTGAATAAATTCGGATGTAAGATGAATCTGGCAGTGGAGCAGTGAGGCCTGTATCATGTGACTTACAGAAGGCTCAGGTGGTTGCTTTCACGGGGTTAGGAACATATCAGAACTGGCCCTCTTCATCTGTCCTACTGATGCCAATTATCGAGTCAGAAGTGTTCTTTGTCCAGACTCCTGTGGCGCTTGGGAACGAAAAAAACACATGTATTATTTTTGGACATTTGGGCGAATGAGAAGCTAATAGGGGCCGGCATAGTGCCTTAGTGGTCAGCATGTTCGCCTCTCAGTGCTGGGGATTCAAATCCCAGTCTGGGTGGAGTTTCCATGTGGGCGTGGGTTTTCTCCGGGTTCTCCAGTTTCCACCAACAGTCCAAAAACATGGATTTAAGGTCAATTGTCTGCTCTATATTGCCCCCTATCTAAATGTTTCCCTTAGTGGTCAGCATGTTCGCCTCTCAGCGCTCGCTGGAGATTCAAATCCCAGTCTGGGTGGAGTTTCCATCTGGGTGTGGGTTTTCTCCGGGATCTCCAGTTTCCACCAACAGTCCAAAAACATGGATTCAAGGTAAATTGGCTGCTCTATTTTGCCCCTAAATCTAAATTTTTCCCTTAGTGGTCAGCATGTTCGCCTCTGGGTGGAGTATCCATGTGGGTGTGGGTTTTCTCCGGGTTCTCCAGTTTCCTTCAACAGTCTAAAAACATTAATTCAAGGTGAATTGGCTGCTCTATATTACCCCCTATCAAAATTTTTCCCTTAATTGTTAGAATGATCTCCTCTGAGTGCTGGGGTTCGATTCCCGATCTGGGTGGAGTTTCCATGTTCTCCCTGTGTCGATGTGGTTTTCCCCCGGATTCTCTGATTTCTTCCCACAGTCCAAAATCATGGATTCAAGGTGAAGGTAAAATTGGCTGATCTATCAAAATTGCCCCTATATTCTGTGAGTGGGTTCCCAGCAATAGATCGGCATTCTGTCCTGGGTGTATCTGCCCAGCCACCCATACGTTCTTACTTTGATTGGCATCCCACACAACTGCCCCACCCCCACCCCCACCTGACCCTCCCACTGACCCGGGCTTTAGGAATTGATCCAGTCGATGAATGATCAGGTTGGATGACACGGCAGGTCTTGTGCAGGTCTTGAACTTGTGCTCTCTGAACTTGTGCTTGTGCTCTGTAAGTCACTCTGGATTAAAGCGTCTGCAAAATGACTAAATATAAACAGAACTAATCAGCCGTACACATACATTTGGCCTAATTTTCGGCCCGGTTCCTCGTATTTGTCCCAAATGACAGCCACCTTGACACAAAGGGAATTGGAATTGAACGCTGTGCCGCTGCTCAGACTGCCGGCGGTCGCTCTTGATTGCTCTTAATTAGAGCATCAGAGTGCAAACCCAAAACACGCATTATCTAGATGAGATCCTGTTGGGGCGAAGGCTGATCTGTGGAGAGTGGCAGATGATTTTATAATGATACACATCTCCAAGATTGATCTGTTTATTGTTCTTTTCAAAAGAATAAATAACAGAACCTTTATGTGCCACATGATATTCAGCGAATTAAGCGACATTTGGACAACGCTGCACATTTTTCGCGTCTCACTGATTCCCAAATGAGAAGAGGGTCATTCACTGTACGCAGCATGTTTTAAAATCTATATCTTTAAACATATTCTCATGACATTTGGCTGCGTCAGGTGGATCGGGAAACCTAAATGACTTGAATTATTATTTAAGTATAGTTTTATTCAATAATAATACTTAAAAAATTAATAACGGAGAAACTAAAGGTAGATTAGGACTGTGTCTGAACTTTTCGACATTTACTGAACACATCACAGTCAATAATTTTGCATGAGACGCCTAAAACACGGACAGGAATCACGTTGACGCCATAGCAAAGACACAGTGCCACGCCCCAAATCAAGCTGCAAGGTGTGCGGTTGACTAAAGACTAAAGTTCGTCAAAATAAAGCCCCGTCGAGTCGCTTCTTGGTGGTTGGAGAGTATGTAAACCTCCGTAGGATCCTAAATGTCATGTGTGTGATCAAATGTCGTGGTGATCGAAGCAACAATGTGGATTGTACCACACAGACACACTTTTTAAAATCAACATATATATATATATATATATATATATATATATATATATATATATATATATATATATATATATATATATCCCCCCCCCCCCCCCCCCCCCCCCCCCCCCCCCCCCCCCCCCCCCCCCCCCCCCCCCCCCCCCCCCCCCCCCCCCCCCCCCCCCCCCCCCCCCCCCCCCCGTAAAGCTGTTTTGTGACAATGTACTCTTGTAAAAATCGCTAAATCAAAAAATTATTTGAGCTTGAACTTATATCAGTCCAATAAAATCACACACCTAGCCATGCAATTTGGACAACTGTAGACTTCCAGCTTTGTGGAAACAGTTTGGGGAAGGCTATTCTCTGTTCCAGCATCCCAGTGCACAAAGCAAGCTCCATAAAGTCGTAGTCAGGAAGGACTGACCCCCACACGTCCCTGACCTTAACATCAAAACACCCCTTTGATGAACTGAGCTGAAGATTGTGTGTCAGTCCCTCTTATTCCTCATCAGTCTAACCTCATGCTGTTCTGCTGAAGGCTGGTCTGGATAAAAAGAGCCAAAATTCCCGCAGGCGCACTCTACAATCTTGTGTAAAGCCTTCCCAGGAGCATGGAAGCTGTTAGATCTATAAACAGGTTTATCTGTCCATGTCGTGCATCTTCGCTGAGGTCACAGTCATAATCCCGGGGTCTGTTTAATGAGCAGGTCTGTATTTTTCTCATGCAGGTGTCAGAATCAGTCTAATAATCACTGAATCAGAGAAACGGCGGGAGATCTGAGAACCTCAGCTCTTAGTTAGAACCCACAGGGAGGTTGCGGTCGACCTTGGCCGCCGCTCTGCGTGTGTCTGTTGGCTTGTTATTTGTTAGTCTAAAGAGAATAAGGAAGCTTCTCTTCACAGCCTTTATTGAGCGATTGAGGTCAGAGACGAGGGACAAAAAGTTGGCTGGTGGAATTAGCAGGAGAAGTTTGTTACATATTGGTGTTAAACACACAGCTGTCTCTGGGAACACTGTCTTGTACGAAGGCAAAACACGGTGACAGGTTACTTAAGAGCAAGGACTTAAGTAATAACTGCACTCCTTGTCCATCCATCCATTATCTTCCACTTTTGCCATCTTCTTAGTTCTATACTAGGTTCCTGTGGGTGAGGTGAGGGTTCTCCTCAGAGGGTTCTTCCATCCAGAAGAGAACATTTCAGGTGTTAGGCAGATACACCTAGGACAGAGCAGCAATCCATCGGTACTCAACCACTCACACACACACTATATAGGGACAATTTAGTGAAAACACCCATCTATCCATCGTCTTCCGCTTTATCCTCTACTAGGGTCGTGGGGATGGAGGGTACCCATACCCATCCAGGGGAGAACATTTTGGGCGCTGGGCAGATACACCCAGGACAGGGCGCCAATCTATCGCTGGACACACACTTACTCACACTCTTTATGGGGCAATTTGGAGAATTTAATTGACCTTGATTCGTGTTTTTGGACTGTGGGAGGAAACCGGAGAACCCGGAGGAAACCCACACGGACACGGGGAGAACATGGAAACTCCACCCAGATGGGGATTCGAACTTGGAATCCCCAGCACAGAGAGGAGAACATGCCAACCACCAAGCCACCCTTAGTGAAACCAATTTAATATAATAAAATATATATTATATATCTATATCTATCTATCTATCTATCTATCTATCTATCTATATATATCTATATATATATATCTATATATATATATATATATCTATATATATATATATATATATATATATATATATATATAATTTTTTTTTTTTTTCCTGAAGTCCCTCTTCTCATCCGGTCACTTCCCGCACTGTATTTCTGTTTAAGATGCATCTATCCATCTATCCATCCAATGTCTGTTGCTTAATCCTATCCTCTACAAGGGTCATTAGGGGAGGGGGGTGTTCTCTATGTCCATCCAGCGAAAACATTTTGGGTGCTGGGCAGGACAGGGCACCAATCCATTGCTAAACACACTACCTCACACAGACACACATTCACACTATAGGGCAATTTAGTGTAGCCAATTCACCTTGCATCCATGTCTTTGCACTGTGGAAGGGAACCAGAGAACCCAGAGTACTCTCACACAGACACAGGGAGAACATGGAAACTCCACACAGATTGGGATTGGAACCTGGATCCCCAGCACTGAGAGGCTTTCCACTACACCACTGTGCCAGCCATTTCACCGAAAAGGTATTTCTAACGTTCTGTGCTGATGTGTTGCTCAAAAACCTTAAAACAACCCCAAAAAAATGTTAAAAATACACAAAAAAACATGAATTTAATAGAAATGGCCTCTGAAAATCATCCCGACTCAACAGCAAGGGAATCATTTTCGCAGCTTCCAGTCATTTATCAGGATAAATCTCCTGACGCCGTGGAGATGAGAGACTTTTAAAAAGCATTATAGGCTCCTATGATAATCACAGGGGGCGGGGGCGGGGGTGGAGGGGGTGCTCACTATGGACTTGATAACTAAGCCTACCAGATGTGTGAAACACTCACAATTCCGAGTCCCGAACAGCGAGAGGGGCTTTGATAAACGCTCTGATGGCTTACATCGTGTCCTATATTTCCTTTTAATCAGAACTGACTTTTTCTGAGAGGATTACATGATGCACAGTTTTGTTTTTCCTAAATCGATTTTGCCACTGAATACAATCATCCTGTCGGCTTTTATATAGGTCACTTTAATACACTCTAATGCCGGGAAGCCGTGGGAGGACAGACGAGGGCAGCGGAGGAGGTTCAGGTTGAGCTGAAGTATGTGATGAGCACACTCGCAACGGGCCGCTTTAAAAAACAGGTGAATTAATGAATGAGTGGAATTCACCGTGCACGCCGTCAACACGGCGCCTGTTAGGGAACAAACGCAGAACATCGTAACACAAAGAGCCGGAAGGTGACTCACAGAGTCATTCGATGAGTCGATTCCACTGAGATGGTTCAGTGAGGACCTCAGAGCGATTTTATCATCAGTCCATTTTAACTTAGCTCAGCTGTAGCATTAACGAGGTTTGAGAGTCTTGTTCTTTGTTCTGTACCAAACTAGACCAAAACGCATAGTCCTAATCTCATTTTCCCCAATAAGTTTCCCTCGCTAAGGTAAAGTTAAGTTGGGGCTTTGCTCTTAGCGCCATCATGGAAACCAAACATTTATCAAGTTAAAGGTTTAGACATGACAAATCAACAACGAACTGCCAACACGACTCCCTAACGGCTAAATAAATACATTGAACAAATCTCAAAGAGCTGCTGCAGGTGGACATGTATATCTCTCAAATCTTAAAAAATGAATCAAAACCGTAGTACACAAAGAGCCGAAAGGTGACTCACAAAGAGCCGAAAGGTGACTCACAAAGAGTCAGTCTGTGAGTCACAGAGTCAGTCTGTGAGTCAATTCCACCGAGATGCTACATATCTGTCAAATCTTAAAGACGGAATGAAAGCATACAGAACGTGCAGTCTGTTCTGTTACGGTTTCTATAAACAGAACATTAGAACAGTAGACTGAGGATGACGTAGATGATTACTAAGCACATAAACAGGTGAAGGTGAGATTGCGAAGCCGTCCCCATCCACTGCGTAAATCCCGCTGACCCTGCGGCTTTAATCAGAAGCTGTTCTATTTAATTAAGACGCTAATGAGGGTTTATTGTGTCTTTCTGCTCAGACGCCTTTGATAGAACGGTGGCAATTAGCAGAGGGCTGACAGGAGATGGATGAAGTCTTTTAATACAAAGGGAGAACGGTTCAGGATTGACTGGAGGGAAGGAGAAGCACAGGTGTAGGTTCAGATCCTTATTTAGGGTGCGGTAGCTCAGTGGTCAGGGTGTTGGGCTGTCAATCTGAAGGTTGGGGGTTCAAATCCCAGGTCCACTGAAGTTACCAGTGTGGGTCCTTGAACAAGACCCTTAACCCTCATTGCTCCAGGGATGCTGTGACCAACCCTTTGCTTGCTTTGTAAGTCGCTTTGGATAAAAGCGTCTCCTAAAAGACCAAATGTAAATGTAAATGTCATTTCTACACTTTGTTACCTCCACCTTCCAAATAGATCAACTTTGTAGTTCCACGATCGCAGACTGTAGTCCATCGGTCTCTTGACATGCTTCAATTCCCTTCACAATGGACATTAATGTTTAGGACTGTGGGGGGGAACCAGAGAACCCAGAGGAAATCCATGTGAACACAGGGAGAACATGGAAACTTCACCCAGATTGGGATTCAAACCTGGATCCCCAGCCCTGAGAGGTGGCTGTGCTAACCATGCGGCACCGATCGGCCCGCCTTTAGAGAACGTAGTAAAGAAAATATCAAGGAATGTAACAAAACAAAATAAAACATACTGTCCATGCTTGCCCATCCAGGGGAGAACGTTTCGGGCGCTGGGCAGGGGGGCAATGTATCACTGGGCACACCGTGCCGCCCATATATATATATATATATATATATATATGAACCGGAGAACCCAGAGGAATCCCATGTGGACTCCCATGTAGAGAGAACATGGAAACTCCACCCAGATTGGGATTTGAACCTGGAAACTCCACCCAGATTGGGATTTGAACCTGGATCCCCAGCGCTGAGAGGAGAACATGCTCACCACTAAGCCACCATGCTGCCGAACACTATACACGATGCTGAACTCGCAGTCCCACCCACCTTGTGGTGACTTACTGCTTTATTAAACTTAGTAAAAAACAGTGCAAGTCATTACGTTCAGAGCAACATGTCAGAGAGAAGCCAAGCGAGGAAACAGTCAAGGAAGAGATCTCTTAACTACAGCAGCAGACGTCCCGTCCTGTTTTCCTCCACAGTCTCGACTCACTGCTTTAAAATGAGCACTCACTCGTCAGCCATATCTTTTCGTTTAATAATATATTTTCAAGTGCAACCAGGGATTTATCAAACTCTCCTTATCTCTTTAGGCGTGTGGCATGTTTGAAGTAGAGCGTTGACATTAATTTAGGTCTGCAGCTCCGTCCCTGCCGTTAGTCTATAATTCAAACCCGTGTTTTTCTGTTTTTTATATATATATTTTTTTATTTTTGGCAGTTCCATATTTAAATGACATGGTTTGAGACTATGACTCGGGAACAAGATATCAGATCACTGCTGCCTCGCTGAAGAAAAACTGAACTTACTGGCAGCCCACTTCTAAAGACGTGGCTCGAGTCAAAAATATAGAACACAAAGGTTTGGACACGCCCCCTTCCTTCTCTATCACCTCTTTATAGATGGACTTTGTAGTTTTATAATTCCAGACTGTAGTCCATCTGTGTTCTGGTGTTTGTTAGTCCCCTGTTGGTTCTCTGTTAGTCAGGAGCATCACAGAACAGGTATCATTTGGGTGGTGGATTGTTTATTGTCAGTTCTGCAGTGACACTGATGTGGTGAGGGGGGGTTTGTAGTTTCATTTTTCCCCCTCAGTCACACTGCTGGGATAGGACTAATGCACCCACTAAATAACCCCTGCTCTGTGGTGGTACTATTGGGGTTCTGACCATTAGAACAGAGTAAAGGGGACGTACCCAGTATGTACTGTAGAACACAAACAGATGGACTACAGTCTGGAATTGGAGAACTACAAAGTCCATCTCTACAGGAAGTGCAACTTAGAACGATGGACGATAAGTGGAACAAAAAAGGGGGTGTGGCCAAATCTTTGACTGGTATTGTATAGAGACCCTCTAATATGATTATATCCGTTGGGGAGCAGATGGTAAAAATGAACCAGATGTGCGAGAGCGCCACCACATGCCGGTGTATCAAAGGTAAATAAAGAGAAAGACACAAAGGAATTCTCAGTTTACCTTCTCCTTTGGAACGGGTTCCTCAGGGGGGACAGTGGGGGGACAGTGGGGGGAACGGTGTGACCTGCTTCTCACAAGTCTATTCATCTGTCTAAATGTCTGTCTTGAATGTCATTCCAAACACTTCTTTGCTTTGAACCCTGCCAAACATGGGCTTTGAGCTTTTCCTTTGACTGCCTGCACCATTACGACCAGACGGCATCATAAAGATAAAAAAAAAAGGGCCTGCGGAACGAAATAAGAACTGTGAACATCAAGGTTTGATTACGAATGTAAATAAAATGTAAACAAATTCGTTTATATAAATGAACAATTTAAATTCTAATTTTTCCCCCTAAAATGTAGTTATATCAGCACTTTTACTGCCTCTGTCATCATCACCCAGGTTTCCCCAATATCATATATACAGTGTCAACCGCTTCTTTTTACCAACACTGAGGCAGATATCATAGAAAGCCTGTAGCTTTTATAGAAAGCATCAAGTTGTCATCAGCATCAGTGCCTCAGTCAATTATACCCATCCACCCATGATCTTTCGCTTCATCCTCTACTAGGGTCGCAGAGGGGGGGTCCCAAGGGAGAACGTTTCGGGTGCTGGGCGGATACACCCAGGACAGGGCGCCAATCTATCACTGGGCACTCTGTATGGGGCAATTTGGAGAATTCAGTTGACCATGATCCATGTTTTTGGACTGTGGGAGGAAACCCACGTGGACACGGAAAGAACATGGAAACTCCACCCAGATTGGGTTTCGAAGCAGGAATCCCTAGTGCTGAGAGGAGAACATGCCAACCACTAAGCCACCATGCCGCCCGCTTCAGACAAGTAATAAAAGAAATTTTCAGTCCAGCCTCGCCATACTTCAGACATGAGAAGTTGTGCAGACCATGACCTACAGCCTCACGTAAGACACAGGATTCTGTGTTCATATACTAACATTCATAGTGTGCAGAACCTTCTACACGTCTTGGTTACATTTCTTCAGACTGTGAGGTCATTCTGACCGGGCAGCATCATAAAGGATTTACAAAAGACCTGAAGAACAAACGGAGGACAGTCCATCAGAGATGTGAAGATAACACAAACATAACAACAGGTTTTTATCGGTGTTCGTTCATCTGCTGATGACCTAACTGCTATCGAGCATGTGAGCCTGCCTCCAATACAAAGCTTTAAAAGAGCTTTATGAATCCCATGCTGAGCAGAAGGATGCCACGAACGAATGAACGAATGAACGGCCGCAACGGACATCAGCGGCGATTGTCTCCGCCCGTCCAGAATACGTCCGCATCAAAGGCTCGCCGTTATTAAAAGTATTCCAAGTTTTTTTTAACGGAACTTTCCACGACCGCTTTTGCCGAATGAAATCAAGCCCATTGTCAGGTCTGTTTCTGAGGAAAAAAATGAGCAAAATAATAACCGCTGCGAGCTAAAACCCCCGTTTCCTTTGAAGTGGAGCTTTTGCGAGCGGCGGTTACAGTGCGCGAGTGGAGCAGGTCGGGACCCTCTTTATTACATCGAAATGTCACAGGTGGACTGGCATTTAGGTTAATAAAGAGGATTATTGCTTGCATGAAAATAATAGAGCATCCTGTCCTTGGAACCTGACCTTTGACCCGTTCTGAACCAGTCATGACTTATTTACACCTGAGGGCCTTATTAAGGCTGATATTTAAATAAGTTACCCTTTTCGGAAATTCCTGCAGGAGGAGGTGGGATGGTACAGGATAACACACTCAGAGAAAATCCACAGGACGTTTTAGTGAGGGATTCCTAATTAACTAACACGATCATCATATAATACATAATACATCCATCCATCCATCAATCATCTTCCGCTTTATTCTCTATTAGGGTCACAGGGGGGTTCCTCATGTCCATCCAGGGGAGAACGTTTTGGGCGCTGGGCAGATACACCCAGGACAGGGTGCCAATCTATCACTGGGCACTCACTCACTCACTCACACAGATACACTCTATATGGGGCAATTTGAAGAATTCAATTGACCTTGATCCATGTCTTTGGATTGTGGGAGGAAACGGGAGAACCCGGAGGAAACCCACACGGACACGGGAAACCAGGAATCCCTAGCGCTGAAAGGAGATTATGCTAACCACTAAGCCAGCATGCCGCCTACATAATACATGTACATACAAATTAAAAACTCCTCTATCCCTGTTTTTGCTTAGAATTCAGTAGTTTTATACACGTCAGCACTTTCACTGCCTCTACATTCATCCTCTAGCTGCCTCTATATCAGGGATTCTCAACTGGTGGGTTGTGACCCACTTCTGGACACGTTCTGGGTGGGTCATGGACAGCTTGGTATAAAATATGTAAATAAATAAATAAAGTAATTAATGCTCATCTGATTTTGTACTCGTCTTTTATCCTGATTAAAAAAAAAGAGAGCGAGAGAGGCACACGTCAGACGCAGCAGCATTCCTTCTTGCCACGGTAGACACAATTCGTTTGCCAGTTACACTCCTCTTAAAATTTGGGATCATGTTTGGAGGAAAGATGGCAAGATGGTCGTGACTTAATGACCCTGAGAAACCCGTTGAGAACCCCTGCTCTGTATTATATATACAGTGCCAACCACTTCTTTTTACCAACCAAGAGGTGGGTTACAGCATCAGGCAGGTTTAACCAATAACCCCGTTTAGGACAAGAGCACAGGTTCCATGTACTGGTTCTGTTTAGAAGATCTGAAATTTAGATTACAAATGTAATATTAAATTTAGATAAATCTGCAGTAAGGGCGGCACGGTGGCTTAGTGGTTGGCATGTTCTCCTCTCAGCGCTAGGGATTCCCGGTTCGAATCCCCATCTGGGTGGAGTTTCCATGTTCTCCCCGTGTCTGCGTGGGTTTCCTCCGGGTTCTCCGGTTTCCTCCCACAGTCCAAAAACATGGATCAAGTTAATTGAATTCTCAAAATTGCCCCCTATAGAGTGTGTCTGTGTGAGTGAGTGTGTGCCCAGCGATGGATTGGCGCCCTGTCCTGGGTCCCCCCCCCCCCCCCCCCCCCCCCCCCCCCCCCCCCCCCCCCCCCCCCCCCCCCCCCCCCCCCCCCCCCCCCCCCCCCCCCCCCCCCCCCCCCCCCCCCCATCTGCAGTAAGGTTTCTGGTTCTTAGACAGCGTGCTTACAGCGTGCTTACAGCGTGCTTACGTCATTTCAAAGCAGTCAGGGTATCAAGATGTTGACACACAGTAGTATATGGCTCAAAACTACTTAAAAATACCTGCAAAAAGCTTACTTTTAGCATTATTACAACATCGGGGAACTTTTAACTCGTGAAACAAAGGTTAAGGAGTCAGCGTTTAACTTATAATCAGACGTTCACACACGTTTTAAATCGTGTGCCGAGGCCCTCGTCCTGTTTCTGTGCTCAGTGCAGGTTGGTGGGCACTTCACCACTTTACATAAAGCCCTGACCTCACGAAAAAAAAACCCTGGAGATAAATCAGAAAATCGATTTCAACTCCGGCCGCCTGGTCCAACATTAATGCCTGACCTTACAAAGCCGGTTTTAAGCGAATGGCCACACAGTCCTGCAGATATGCTTGATATTCTTGGAAAACTTCCCAGAAGAGTTTACGCTCTTGTAGTTGGAAAAAGGGCAGAGGGTAGCTGCATAATAATAATAATAATAATAATAATAATAATAATAATGCGACACGGTGGCTTAGTGGTTAGCACGTTCGCCTCTCAGCGCTGGGGATTCCCGGTTCGAATCCCCATCTGGGTGGAGTTTCCATGTTCTCCCCGTGTTTGCGTGGGTTTCCTCCGGGTTCTCCGGTTTGCTCCCACAGTCCAAAAACATGGATCAAGTTAATTGAATTCTCAAAATTGCCCCATATAGAGTGTGTCTGTGTGAGTGAGTGTGTGCCCAGCGATGGATTGGCGCCCTGTCCTGGGTCTATCTGCCCAGCGCCCGAGACGTTCTCCCCTGGATGGGCATGGGGAACCCCACCGCGACCCTAATAGAGGATAAGCGGGAGATAATGAATGAATGAATGAATAATAATAATAATTTGGAAATGTAATGTGATGGTCGGGGGTCCAGTGGGCTAGTTTCAGCTTCTTGGTGCGGCCTGTAAAGAAGCTGCATGGATTCAGGGGCAGTTGTGGGTTAAGGAACCAGCCTTGTGACCTGAAGGTTCCCAGTTTGATTCCCGGTCCAAACAAATGCTATGGTTGAAGTGCACTTGACCCCAATTGCTGCCTGGATGCCGTATGTGTGTGTGTACTCACTGCATGGATGGGTTAAATGTGGAGGGGTCAGTACAGTTAGTAAAATAGAACACTTAGTGGAAGGGATCTGTTTGTTGACAAACTAATATCTCATGGAGACGCGCCACACTCATTTATCCTGTTTTTATTCAGCCGAGCTCTAATGTTTCACTAATAGATCAATCAGGAATAATGAGTGGTTTTCAGAAGCTTGTTGAGATCCAGGAGTTTGGATTTAATTGGTAACTGTAGACTTCACTGCGATTCAGGTCTGTCTTGCCAAGTTAAGACCTCTGAGTTTAGAACTCTACTTTCTGAGGAACAGGCCTAATTAAAACGTGCTACCTTCTGGATGTCAGAGGCGAGCTGGAGCAGCGATGGTGAAGCTGTAGACTGTGGTCCATGGGCTCTAATTGGATTGCTAAGGCTGACATAGGCGACGACTCTGCTCTCCAGAACCACCCTGTTCTCCTGCAACAACAACAACAGACTGATTTAGACGAGTTCTAGTTCATTACATCATTACTTCTGATTTCAAATGTGATTAGCTTACTGTTATAATAAATAATCTCATTTTATTAAACGCTTAATATTAAGAGCATATGCTTAATCCTCTACTAGGTCTCAATGGGCTTTCACATTCCCACCCAGAGAAGAACCTTTTGGGTCCTGGACCCTGGGCAGATACACTCAGGACAGGGCACCAATCCAGGGCACACACACACACACACACACACACACACACACACACACACACACACACACACACATATATATATATATATATACGGGCGCTGTCCATATACACCAATGACAGGACGCCAATCTATTGCCGGGCACTCACTTACTCACTCACTCACACGGACACACAAACGAACACAATTTATATGGGGCAATTTGGAGAGTTCCATTGACCTTGGGAACCGGAGAACCCGGAGGAAACCCATTTGGACACGGGGAGAACATGGAAACTCCATGAACCGGGAATTCCTAGTGCTGAGAGGAGAACATATATACATATATAGAGGAGAACACACACACACACACACACACACATATATATATATATATATATACACACAAAAGAATTTTCTCATCATAAGGAATTTTATGTCTAAAACTAGGAATTATTTAAGTCATAAACTAGGTTTCATCATCATCAATAATAATTATATATTGATCACTGAACACTTTGAAGCCTGTCAGAAGTTCCAGATTAAACTGAAGGTCTGTCACTGTTCTCCATCTGTCTGATTCCTTTCTACATGCTTTGCTGCGTTCTGTTGGAGAACCGTATTTTTTCCCGTTGCCGGTGTTTTGTGGCGTGATGCCTCTGGGGGAGCAACTGCAATTCGCTCTCTCTCCTCCGCTCTTTATGTGGACGGCTTAAACATAAATATGTTGGTAAACACACTCGACCTCTAATTAAATCCTGGCTCCCGTGAGTTCTGCTGATCCATTGATTTGCTAAATTAGTAGCTTTGGGGGATTTGTGTGTCTGTTGTTTATACACATGTATCGCAAAAGCAGTGTGTGTGTGTTAACACGCCGAGACCCGAGGACAGACCTGCCAAAACATTACCTCCCCCCACTCGAAGGAGCCGACGTTGCCGAGCTCAGACCCTCCCCACGAACAGAAGACGGTGGTACGGTCCGGCTGCCAGCCCGCGCGGGCCTGAGCTGTCATGGAGGCGATGATCTGAGTCCCGATGGCGGCGCCGCCGCTCCAGTCTGCCTGAGCGCCCCGGTACCAGCTGCCGTGACGGGAACCAACAAGGACGTATCTATCTGCCAAACACGGGATCAGGAGGATTTACTCACAAAGAGGGTCGGACGCTTCCTGGAGCTTGTAATGAAGATCAGACCAGTTATTCTGCACCAAACTTCCATCCATCCATTATTCCACTGTATCCTCTACTATCCTTCCCCATGCCCATCCAGGGGAGAACGCTTCGGGAGCTGGGCAGATACACCCAGGACAGGACGCCAATCTATCACTGGACAGACTCTCACTCACTCTCTACCAACCCAACCTCCAACCCCCCCACCTCGCGACCCTAGTCTGGAACTAAAGATGAAGAACGGATGGATGGATGTACCTTAAAGACAAATACAGGTTGGAATGGAAGCGGATACGCAGAGGGACCTCAGGATTATATTTTTTACGAGGGCGGCCAGTTATGATGGGATAAAAGCGAGACAGTAAATCTTCGGTATAATTCCATATGGGCTTTTAACTTCGGACAGAGAGGGCAAACGCCGGTCAGTAATTAAATGCCTATTTTCAGCCTCTGAGTGACCTGCATTTGGACAGTAGAAGAAGACATTGTTTTAAGAGGGTACTTTATCATAGAATAAGGAAAAGGCTGCCTCAGCACCTGTCTCCTATTCTCTCTCTCTCTCTCTCTCTCTCTCCTTCTCTCTCTTGCTCGCTCGCTCGCTGAAGAAAAGTACGGCTCATTTAGATGATCCTTTGACAGTGAAACTTGTACAACAAAGCATCTGCGAAAGTCTCTCTGATCCCACCGAAACTGATTCACCACTTCTCTTTTTTTTTTTTTCTTTAAAGCAGCCGCACTCTGTGTGTATAAAGTTTATTTAAAGCTGTTCCCATTAGAGACAGCACACCCTCCTTCTCACCCCGCCTTAAAAATCCTTCTCCATCCACCCCAACCACCTGCATGTCCTCCCTCACCTCATACATTAACCTCATCTTTAAAAGCCTATACATTATTAGCTCCACCTCCTTTTTTTGCCCTCTGTTCATATGAACAGCTCCATTGATCATAGAGATGGAGCTTGTAGTTCTGCAATTCTGTAGTCCACCTGTTTCTCTACATACTGTGTTAGTGCCCTTTAGTATGTTTTACGATGATTAGGACCCCCCACAGAGCAGGTATTAGGGTGGTGGATGATTGTCAGCACTGCAGTGACAGTCATATGGTGGTGGTATGTAAGTGTGTAATGATCTGGAACAATCGGATCGGACGCTGCAGTGCTGATGGGGTTCTAAAGCATGTCCACCTTCGTGCCCCACCCTCGCAACTAACACTAACACACCACCAACACCATCATGTCAGGTGGTGACCATGTGTGATCAGAACTTTAGAATGAATTGTGGTGGTTACGTTGGGCAGGTTTGGAATAAAGGTTCTTTAAAGGATGGAGAACGTCATACCTGGGTTCATTTTTCCTTTCATGTAGCCGATGACATTATAAATGGTCCTGTATAAAGTCCGAGAGCCGATGCTTATCTTTATAATCTTCGATCCTGAAAAACAAACAGATGACTTGTTTCATTTATAGCATTTATAAATGATGTGCAACTAACCTCTAACCTCACGTCCACCACCGTGGCAGTGTGGGGCCTTAACAAGACCCTCAACCCTGATTCCTCCAGGCATGCAGCATCAAGGCTGGCTTTGTGCTCTGACCCCAACCATATAAACATCCCCACCACTGTGGCTTTGGATGAAAATGTCTGCAGAATGATGTCATGCAATGAAACGTAACATCAGGTAAGAACCTGAGAAAAATGTAGAACCTGGTCCTTCTAATCAAAGGGTATCTCATGAAATAGGCACCGCACTCAAAGTCCTGACCTCATGAAAGTCCCTGGAAAGAACTTCAAAGGCTTGAGCTCAGGCAAGAAATCAAAACCTCCCTGTTATATTGTTTTTTTAGGAGGATGGAGGCTCTGTGGAGGACTCATCCTCCTAAAGGGGCTGAACAGCATCAACGGGGCAGGACACCCATGTACAGATTGGGTAGTTATCAGGTGTCCGTATATAACTAAAAACTAAATAATAACTATATATGTTCAGTGAGGTCATCCTGCAGAACTGCAAAACTACCAGTCCAGCACCCTCAGAAAAGGGCCTTCCCTAAACTGTTCTCACAAAGCTGGCTGTTGAAAATGCATGACATCACACTAAACACCTGAATTTAATGATATTGAGTTAGTCCAAATACTTTTGTTCAGATTGTGTAACTTTAGTCAGGCTGATCAGACTGAACATCCATCCATCCATTATCTTCCGCTTTATTCTCTATTAGGGTCACAGGGGGGTTCCCCATGCCCAGTCAGGGGACAACGTTTCGGGCGCTGGGCAGATACACCCAGGACAGGACACCAATCCATCGCTGGGCACACACTCAGTCACACATACACACTCTATATGGGGCAATTTTTGGAGAATTCAACTGACTTGATCCATGTTTTTGGACTGTGGGAGGAAACCGGAGAACCCGGAGGTTCAATAATCATTCTGTATCTTATAAGTAATACGTCTGCTGTAATGTAATGCTGGTGGCATTGTATTTTCCAGATTCGACGCCCATTAGCGGAGTCAGAGCGGGTTCCAAACCTTATGGAGGTCTTTTATATCTGGAACCTCATGCCACTGATGGACAGCTCTATTGTTACTATCACATTTGGTTATTACGGTTATGGCACCGAGGATCTCTTGAGGAATCGCTTACAGCTGCTGCAGATGCAAATAATACGCATTTCAGCATCCTGCGTTGCACCGGCCACGAAAAATATGCCAGCAAATACATCAGGAAAATGAGGAGCTAAGAAGCTCCATGATACCGAATCCCTGCTGCTCCACAATGTCAAACACATACAGCATCACCCATGTTACGGGACACGGCATGCTGGGAAAATGGGGCTATGCCAGACCGAGCAACATGAAACAGAGAACATGAACAGTGTAATAATATTATGTAAATAAACATAATGTTAATAGAAAAGACCTCAGGGCTCATGCACATCCTATCAAATACACACACACACGCGCACACACACACACACACACACATATACATAAACATGTGTCCACTGCAAATCAAACCAAACGTCATGTGGATCTACTCTCACAATAGCACAGGTGCAATATTATGTAAATAAACATCATCAAGATCAATATAAAAGACGGGCGGCACAGTGGCTTAGTGGTTGGCATGTTCTCCTTTCCGTGCTAGGGATTCCTGGTTTGAATCCCAATCTGGGTGAAGTTTCCATGTTCTCCCCGTGTCCGCGTGGGTTTCCTCTGGGTTCTCCGATTTTCGTCCCACAATCCAAAAATATGGATCAAGTCAATTGAATTCTACAAATTGCCCCATATAGAGTGTGGCTGTGTCTTTGTGAGTAAGTGTGTGTCCAGTGATAGATTGGCGCCCTGTCCTGGGTGTATCTGCCCAGCGCTCAAAACATTCCCCCCTGGATGGGCATCTGAAACCCCCCCGCGACAGTAATAGAGGATGTAGTGGAAGATAATGGATGGATGGAACATTAAAGACCTCAGGGCTTAAGCACATCATACATATCAAATACACACACACACACACACACACACACGCGCGTGTCTGCTGCACACCATACATTAGGTGGCGCTAGTCTTATAACGGTGAGTACACCCGACCCAAATTAATTAAATAAAGCTGCTGCTCTGACCATTCCAAAACAAACAGAGTCCCCGTCCTCCTTAGGCGTCTAGAATAAGACCTGTCTGCAGGGAGCGTCACGAACTGCTGGCCAGCAGAAGGTCAGCGACTTACGCCCCCCCGCCCGATCTTCAACGAGTTCCTACTTCAACAAACTCTTTACCCAACTAAGAGCAGAGTGGCGGCACCAACAGAACAGAAGTATAAAACCTTTAAGCCTGACTTTGGGGTGAAGGCGGAGTGGAGATTGTGTTTAAAGCGGAACCCGGGATCGGGAGCAGACGTGCTGGCTGCTCTGCTGTTGGCTGTTTATCAGGCGCATTTGGTATCATCATATCAGAGGGAAATAAAGATGAAGTTGTCACTGAGGATGCACAGCGACAGAACTCATGACAGCCAGCAAGCCGCGAGTCGACTTATCTGACTAGTGCTCCTCCGTTCCACTAATAGGATTTAACTCCGACTACGAGGACACGCAGCACTCTGAGTCAAGCTAGCCCAATGAACATGGACGTAATGTCTAACCGAGGCGGGCGGCACAGTGGCTTAGTGGTTAGTATGTTCTCCTCTCAGCGCTGGGGATTCCAGGTTCGAATCCTAATCTGGGTGGAGTTTAAAATACAAATATATTTAATAACATTGGTGCAAAGGGCGGCACGGTGCCTTAGTGGTCAGCACGTTCATTTGGGGATCTCGGGTTCGAATCCCAATTTGGGTGGAGTTTCCATGTTCTCCCCGTGTCTGCGTGGGTTTCCTCCGGGTTCTCCGTTTTTCTCCCACAATCCAAAAACATGGAACAAGTCAATTGAGTTCTCCAAATTGCCCCATATAGAGTGTGTGTGAGTGAGTGTGTACCCAGTGATGGATTGGCGCCCTGTCCTGGGTGTATCTGCCCAGTGCCCGAAATGTTCTCCCCTGGATAGGCATGGGGAACCCCCCCCCCGCGACCCTAATAGAGGATAAAGTGGGAGATAATGAATGAATGAATGAATGAATGAATGAATGAATGAATGAACATTGGTGCAGAGGGCGGCACGGTGCCTTAGTGGTCAGCCCGTTCATTTGGGGATATCAGGTTTGAATCCCAATCTGGGCGGAGTTTCCATGTTCTCCCTGTGTCCGCGTGGGTTTCCTCCGGGTTCTCCGGTTTTATCCCACAGTCCAAAAACATGGATCAAGGTCAATTGGGTTCTCCAATTTGCCCCATATAGAGTGTGTTTGTGTTTCTGTGTGAGTGAGTGTGTACCCAGTGATAGATTGATAGACTGTGCCCTAAATGTTCTCCCCTGGATGGGCATGGGGAACCCCCCTCCATAATGGATGGATGGATGGATTATTCTTTAAAACTGATAACTGGACTGAGGGAGGACAGCTGAGTGACCGTAACGCTAAACCCAAAACTAATTTTGCATACAGTGTTTTGTAGATGATTTCATTAAGACACCTTACTGTGATCAGCCTTCAGCTGAAATGCAAATCCACACCCACTATCCATTATAATTGGAACAGAACAATGAAACCATGGCAGCGTGACATGAGAGTGACTACAATTATATCATGGAACCGTTCTCAAGCCCTTTTCATATGAACCTTTTTGCTTCTTACTGTAAACGGTAATGAATGACTGTTTTCTTTACATTATCACAATTTCAACAAGCAAGCGCTCACAGCAGGTTAACTGCCATCATTATCTTAGTTTTTAGCTAATTGCTTTCCAATTAGCACTCATTGCATGATAATTGTCATGATAAATCTTGGTGACAGTACATTCTGGGCCGTGACCTTGGTGAGTTGTGATGTTGTGTGGATCTTTACATTAGTAGTGAAGGTGTTACACTGATTATTAATCAGTTCGCACCCTGGACATGCCCCTCAGTTTCCTTAATAACCAAGGAGCACGAAGAAACCCACACAAACACATGGAGAGAACACACACACACACACATGTATATATATGTGTGTGTGTGTGTGTGTTCTCTCCATGTTCGTGTACATATATATATATATATATATATATATATATATATACACACACACAGACATACACACATACTCATACACACATACATAACCAAGAAGCATGAAGAAACCCACACAAACATGGAGAGAACATGCCAAATCCACTTAATAGCAGAATACAGACAGTTTGAAGAGTGTTAGATGCAGTTTGCTTACAGTCAACAGCACACAGTGTACCCTCAACTAAGAGTGTAAGCTTCGTATGTTTAATGAGTTTGGCGAAACAATAAAAGGCTTTAGATTGCAACTTGGAGAGCTGGCCTTTCCGTGGCCCCGTTCTGATTCTGCACAACTAATTATCACAGAGGGAAAGAAACAGTGAGCGTGACATGTGCTG
Organism: Corydoras maculifer; assembly: GCA_019802435.1. NCBI lineage: Eukaryota > Metazoa > Chordata > Actinopteri > Siluriformes > Callichthyidae > Corydoras > Corydoras maculifer. The sequence continues at coordinate 313,491 of JAFMOD010001158.1, forward strand.
CAGCCCGAGTTACCTGCCTGCGCTGGTCAATACCATTATAATTAAATGGCTTTCGATAAAGCCATTCCATGCAGCTTCTCTGCTTGAGTGCTGTAATTCTGCAGGCAATTTATTATACTTATGACATTCATCTAGCATGCTCGCGGGGAGTGGAGCCAACGCGGCGGCGAGCAGGCCTCTGCAGAAAATACCGATTCGTTTGGGCCTTTTCTCCTTTCGATTGCTTTTCTCTACGCCGAATGAGTGTGAGATGAAACCCGACGGGACGAGGCGCCGGCGACACTAAACCAGAACCAAATCCCTCTATAGAAAATCCTTCAGCACACTGTACCCGATATGATATTAATAAAAAAAAACGTGTAGCCGTGCGTCGTCTGGGTGCTTTAACTGTACACAGCGACGACTCCGCCGGCTCCGTGGAAAGGCCCAATCAAAGTCTCGCCTCCGTGGGCGGGCGGGGATTGATATGATTAGAGCGTGCAGGATCGATGAAGTGGGTCTTGATGGGAAGAGAATTAAAAGAGAGGGCGCAAACAGATGGAAACAAACGATTTGAAAGCTCTCGAGTGGTCAGCGCCGGGTTCAATCAATAGAGCACAGATTACCAGCGCCTCGCCGCTTGATTCCACTAATGTAACGCGGCCAGAGGATTGCGACCTGGATCAGGTCATGGTTGGGGGAGCTGGCAGGGTGAGTCAGAGGCAGGGGGGGTGTTAAGGACTCCGGGGACGGCTTGTCCTCCGAGCGGGATCGATGGCACTCATGTCATCGCTTCAGGCAGTTTGCTTGCAGTCGTTGCTGGACACGAGGCTGGCGACGGCTGAGGTGCGCCAGTCAGCAAAACATGACTCCCGCTGGTGTCGCGCTGGCTGGAAGTGTGTGGTTTCTTTTCCCGCCTGACGGTGGCAGACCACCGAGCCAACACATATGTTGGAGAGCTCCAATTAAAACGGCTCTTACTCGAACGGGCGAACGCTTGACTCCTCATCATCCCGCTTGCCGGCGTCTTTAACTTCTTCATTGGAACTTTGGCAGAGGGGGATTTGCCTTAAAGCCCGTGTCCTTTCATTTTGTCTCTGGAGCCGAAAATCCTTTACTGTCTATCAAGCCGAGATGGAGGTGGCGCCGCGCCGCCTGGATCTCCAGGGTGATGATGCAAAGATAAGCAGGGATTTTCACTCAATAGCAGGAATTAGAGCTTAATAACCCCCATTAAAATCTGCTGCAGATGTCTACCAAAGTACACACACGGCCAGTAGAGGGCCTCCACGAGCTAGAAAGGTTTACTATAAGAGAAAAGCTTGCAACGTGTATTAAAGCCATCACATGAGGGGGTTGAATCAGTGAATTGAATCATTCTATCAGCCTTAACTCTTTAAGTGGGACGGAAAATGAGAAAGCCTTTGAAATCAGACGATTGAATCGACTCGCTTTTACAAATCGAGTGGGTCAGGTGGTGTAATATTTAATATTTAAGAGCCATCATGTGAGATAGATAGAGATAAAGCAACAGAGAGAGAGAGAGAGAGAGAGAGAGAGAGAGAGAGAGAGAGAGAGAGAGAGTTCTTCTGTCTTTTTTTGCCTGATTCATAAAAGAATCATGTGTGAATTCATTTATTCATTCATTATCTTCCGCTTTATCCTCTATTAGGGTCACGGGTGGGAATTTCCCCATGCCCATCCAGGGGAGAACGTTTCGGGCGCTGGGCAGATACACCCAGGACAGGGGGGCAATCTATCACTGGGCACACACTCACTCACGCAGACACACTCTATATGGGGCAATTTGGAGAACTCAATTGACTTGACCCATGTTTTTGGACAGTGGGAGGAAACCGGAGAACCCGGAGGAAACCCACACGGACACGGGGAGAACATGGAAACTCCACCCAGATGGGGATTCGAACCGGGAATCCCTAGCGCTGAGAGGAGAACATGCCAACCCCGAACCACCCATATGTGCTGCCCATATGTGAATTGACTCATTAAAATGAAACAGTTAAATATTTGATTTCTTTTTATGCAGAAGGAACTTTGCAGAATTGCTCGGCAGTGTTGAGAATTGAGAATTGCTTTGCAGTGTTTTGATCCTATTCGATTCGTGAATCGATCGTTGTGACAGCTCGACTCCCCCCATTAAATCAGACAGACAGTTTTAATTTTTGCAGACATGGCAACCGATAAAGGACAAAAGAGACGGTTAAAAAGTAGAGGGCCATAAAAGGGAAGCATAAAGGCACGCTTCAGTCTAGTACGTTTTGATTTGTGAATGAATCATTCTTGGGTTGATTCTTTTATTGACTCCGTTCAAAAGCCCACAGTTCTTGACAGTTTCTTCTGTTCGTTGGCGTCGAAGGGAAATAGTTTTCGCAGCTTTCTTAAGATCCCTCTATTCAGTCTGGACGTGGTGGAGGTCTGAGCTTTGACTCTGTCTTTTTAACATTCCTTCAGTCGTTCGAAATGTTCGCGTCCTTGGGATTATTCTCATTCCTTGGAATTTGCTTTTTGTACCGGAGCTCACACCAAACAACAACTAACAACACGGCAGTGGTGCAATAAACACTTACACACACACACACACACACATCCATTATCTTCTGCTTTATCCTGTCCTAGGTTTCCTCATGCCCATTTAGAGGAAAAAGGTTCAGGTGCTGGACTCACTCACACACACTCTATATGGGACAATTTGGAGAATTCAATTGACCTTGATCGGGGTGGCACGGTGGCTCTCCTCTCAGCACTAGGGATTTCCGGTTCGAATCCCCTTCTGGGTGGAGTTTCCATGTTCTCCCCGTGTCTGCGTGGGTTTCCTCCGGGTTCTCCGGTTTCCTCCCACAGCCCAAAAACATGAATCAAGTCAATTGAGTTCCCCAAATTGCCCCATATAGAGTGTGTGTGTCTGTGTGAGTGAGTGTGTGCCCAGCGATGGATTGGCGCCCTGTCCTGGGTGTATCTGCCCAGCGCTCCAAACGTTCTCCCCTGGATAAGCATGGGGAACCCCCCCCCCCACGACCCTAATAGAGGATAAAGTGGAAGATAATGGATGGATGAATGAATTCACATATGATTCTTTTATGAATCAGGCAAAAAAAGACAGAAGCACTCACTCTCTCCCTCTCTCTCTCTTTCTCTCTCTCTCGCGCGCTCTCTCTTTGTATCTGCCCAGGGCCCAAAACGTTCTCCCCTGGATGGGCATGGGGAACCCCCCCTCCCCCCACGACCCTAATAGAGGATAAAGCAGAAGATAATGGATGGATGAATTGACCTTGATCCATGTTTTTGGACTGTGGGAGGAAACCGGAAAACCCGGAGGAAACCCACGTGGACACGGAGAGAACATGGAAACTCCACCCAGATGGGGATTCGAACCAGGAATCTCTAGCACTAAAAGGAGAACATGCTAACCACTAAGCCACTGTGCCGCCCGCACACACTCATACCTGTAGTTACTTCTCATGTTAAAATGCTGAGGCAGCAGTTAACAGATCTCAAAATAAAGAAATGAATCAGAGCAAACAGGGGACAGGATTTAGTATAAATAAAGGAGGCAGAATAAATCAAATAAAAGTCCAGGATGTGATGATCTGTTCATGTGTGTGATGACATGCGGCATTAAGCTCTGCAGTCCGGATGTTTTGATCTTGTCGGCTCTTCTATAGGACTCTCTGATGATTGATGCGCTGAATTTGCCCCAAATTGCAGGAACCGAGTTTGCAATTGCATCGCTGCGAAAGAAAACAACCACAGGACTGACTGTCCATCACCTCCGCATTGAGAATCCAACCTCAAGATGCAATTGCTTTGAATATTGCATAGCTGCTGACTGTTTTTTACTTTATTTTAATAATGCAGTGTAGTGGTTGGCATGTTCTCCTCTCAGTGCTGGAGGCCCAGGTTCGAATCCTGATCTGGGTGGAGTTTCCATGTTCTCCCAATGTCCATGTGTTTCCAAGTTCTCCGGTTTTCTTCCACAGTCTAAAAACTTGGATTTAAGGTGAATTGGCTGCCCTAAATTGTTCAACATGGTTAGAATGTCCACCCCTCAGCGCTGGAGGCCCAGGTTTGAATCCCGATCTGGGTGGAGTTTCCATGTTCTCTCCATGTCCACGTGGGTTTTCTCCAGATTCTCCGGTTTTCTTCCACAGTCTAAAAACTCAGATTTAAGGTGAATTGGCTGCTTTAAATTGTCCGTATCTGAATTGCCCCAACACGGTTACAATGTCCACTCCTCAGCGCTGGAGGCCCAGGTTCGAATCCCGATCTGGTTGGAGCATCCATGTCCTCCTTGTGTCTACGTGGGTTTCCTGCGGGTTCTCCGGTCCCTGTTTCAAGGTGAATTGCTTTAAATTGCTGTAATCTTAATCACCCCGGTGTGTGAATGTGGGCCTTGTGATGGATTGACACCCTGTCCCGGGTGATTTGCGAAACGTTCTCCCCTGTATAGGCATGGAGAACAGTCCCACGCCCCTAGTCCCCAGTGGAGGATGAAGCAGAGGTAATGAAACTACACACAAGTGCTGGGATAGGCTCCATGACTCCCGTGATTGTAATTATGAAGCATATCATGAAAAATATTTTCCATATACTTATGAGGCGGCACGGTTTAGCACGTTCGCCTCTCAGCGATAGGGATTCCCGGTTCGAATCCCCATCTGGGTGGAGTTTCCATGTTCTCCCCGTGTCCGCGTGGGTTTCCTCCGGGTTCTCACAGTTTAAAAACATGGATCAAGTCAATTGAGTTCTCCAAATTGCCCCATATAGAGTGTGTTTGTGAGAGTGAGTGTGTGCCCAATGATAGATTGGTTCCCTGTCCTGGGTGTATCTGCCCAGTGCCTGAAATGTTCTCCCCTGGATGGGCATGGGGAACCCCACCGCAACCCTAATATAGGATAAAGCGGAAGATAATGGATGGATGGATACTTATTAGATCAGAGCCGTACATGCTGTTCGTTATTTAAAAGATCAATCAGGCCACGTTACACACATACGGATTCCTCTCTCGTGATACATCCACATGGAGCGTTCACCAGGAATCTCGTGGCTCATTTAGCAAAGCACATATACATTCAGTTAAACCTTGTACGCAGTCATCCTTGTAATCTGCGCTGAATGACACGATTAATGGAGATATGTGGCAGCCGATGACTGATGAATGAATACATATGCAAATATCAACCCGCCATCTTCTATGGCTTTTCACAAGCATATGTTTTAAGGTCTTTCTCGCGTTCTCCCCTCTTTGCCGCGGCGACTGCACTTCAGGCTGACATGTGCTTGCTTTGGCAGACCTGAGATTGAGAGGCATGACAAATAGAGCCTCACAATTGTGCATCAATTATTTAACACGGGGGAAAGAAAATACCATCTGCTCCGCCGCTTTAATTCATTTTATTATTATGACTGCGTGAGCGTGTGACTGACCCGAAATCTGGACGAGCTGCTGTCCTCACATGTGCAACTCAATACACAGAAGTATTGGGACACCCCTGAATCACATATTTTACTTACTGTGGAATTACTACTCTCCACATTTAACTTATTCGTGAAGTGAGTGTACACACACGCACACACACACAAACACACTGTGAAGAGAACACACACATGCCCGGAGCAGTGGGCAGCACTGTACATAGCGTCCAGGGAGCAATTGGGGTTAGGTGACTTGCCCAAGGACATTTCAGCCATAGTACTTGGTGAGACCGGGTATCGAACCGGAGAAGGATGGTTTCTTAACAACAAGCCTACGACTGCCCAAGTCCATCCATCTATTATCTTCCGCTTTATCCTCTAATAGGGTTGCAGGGGGGAGGGGGGACGGACGTTTCGGGCACTGGGCAGATACACCCAGGACAGGCCGCCAATCTATCACTGGACACACTCACTCACACAAACACACTCTACATGGGGCAATTTGGAAAACTCAAAATTGATCCATGTTTTTGGACTGTGGGAGGAAACCAGAGAACCCAGAGGTAACCCACATGGACACGAGGAGAACATGGAAACTCCACCCAGACTGGGATTCAAATTAGGAATCCCTAGTGCTGAGGGGAGAACATGCCACCAGGATTATATAACATTCATTCATTATCTTCCGCTTCATCCTATATTAGGGTCGTGGGAGGTTCCCCATGCCCATCCAGGAAAGAACGTTTCAGGTGCTGGGCAGATAGACCCAGGACAGAACGCTAATCCATCGCTGCGCACACACTCACTCACACAAACACACTCTATATGGGGCAATTTGGAGAACTTAATTACTGTGGGAGGAAACCAGATAACCCAGAGGAAACCCATGTGGGCACGGGGAGAACATAGAAACTCCACCCAGACTGAACCACTAAACCACCGTGCCACCAGGATTTTACAACAAAACCAAACCCAGACAAACAAACCCAGAGACGGACGAACAGATGAAATAACTGTAGTGAGGGACTGTAATTAGCCCCGAGCCGGGCAGCCGTACTGGGCATCTGAGTCTGACAGGACGGTGAATCAGTGGTTTAGTTACCAAATGAGTCACAGTTTACACTCCAAGTGTGGAAAGCACTGAGTGGATAATGGTCTTGCTTTGTTGTCCCCCTGAAGGGGTATTAAAGAAGCTAAAGTTAACTGCTGCTAATCTTCCGTTTATGTTTCTGTGTTTGATCTGCTTCCTAGAGCACAAAAAAAAGAGAGAGAAAATTCTGATCCAAACAAATCTTTGTGCTGGCGCATAAAATTGCCCGTGGAGTTACGAACGTTGTATCAGGATAACTGGAGGTGCACAGGCTGCGAGCTTGGCTGTGAACTAGCTGGTGACATCAGCTGCGCCGCAGACAGGACCTATTTCTTTTCGGCGTACTGCGTGAAAGGCAGCCGCATTCTGCTGGGATTTTCCTGAATGCTCAGAGGGATGGCTCGGGAGAATTGAATTTGGTGAGAACAGAGGCTCAGCAGAAGAGCTTACAGCACAAGCACACCATCTCCACGGTTACATTCACAAGTCTGAATCAGTATTAACACTCTGTGAGCATGCGGGGGAGGGACGGGGGTTAAAGGCATTTACTTCTAATATTCATTCATTCATCATCCTCCGCTATATCCTATTTTAGGGTCGCGGGGGGGGGGGGGGGGGGGGGGGGGGCCCCCCCCCCCCCCCCCCCCCCCCCCCCCCCCCCCCCCCCCCCCCCCCCCCCCCCCCCCCCCCCCCCCCCCCCCCCCCCCCCCCCCCCCCCCCCCCCCCCACATGGGGAGAACATGTAAACTCCACCCAGTTCGGGATTTGAACCGGGAATTCCTAGTGCTGAGAGGAGAACATGCTAACCACTAAGCCACTGTGCCGCCCTTTACTTCTAATATAAACGGTAAATTATAAAACGTGTAGTTCCGGTCCTTAAATCTGATTGGCTGAGCCTTTTGTTCATCATTGACAATAACGCACACCTCTGAGCACTTCACATCCATATAAATGTGTGATATAACATGATAATACATTATTTTAAATTATAAAATACAGATTAATACAGAGAGTTGATTTCTGATGAGCACTAAAACTGTAACAGCTGTTGATTATAAAATAGGTTCTGTAACGGCATTATGGCATTATTTGATCTTCAGAGAAACCGATACCCCATTACTCAGCAATCACAGTAAAAACCGGACTAAATTACGTTGCAGCAGACCAGATCATTAACAATTTTGTTTTCAATAAATGCATTTATGAATAAAACCTTTTTTTTTTTACTAAAGTTTGTTCGTAACTGTTTTACAAAAGCAATAGGACGCTTAAGGTTAAGTATTTTTGTGAATCACAGGAAAGAGATGTAATGGGACTCCGATTCACGTTGGGCCCAACCACACCTCTTTCCCCTGATTTATTTACCATAATGCCACGCCCTCTTGTACCTTATTGGTTTATTAAACTCACATCTTACCTGAAGCTGATTTGGATTTTAAAGGGACACAGGTTCTGCTGTGTTCCACATCAGGGGCAGAGAGAAGTTCTTTGGCCAGCTCAGCAGAGATGGGCTGCACCAGCAGGGACGTCAGGCTGTGATGATCGTCCCTGAAACTGCCATCTAGATCAAAGTAACATAAAACGAGAACCACTACTCAGAACGATGACTTTATTATAACACTTAATTCAACTTACAATAATCTTCAAAATAATGAATTTTTCTACTTACGCAATTAAATAATCGCAATAATATAAACTACAACCACCATTGTCATGTTATATTGTCATGTGATGGTCGTGCCTGTGATGGTCGTGCCTGTGATGGTCCTGACCATTGGACCATTAGGGGCCTAAATGAGTATATATGGAAATAGATGGACTACAGGATGTAATTGCAGAACTACAAAGTCCATCTACATGGCAGGTGGAGTGAACACAATAGTCAGTCAGGGTAAAAATGTGTCGGTGAATTAAGAAAATGGCTGTTAAGTGAAAGTCGCTGACGAGCAAAATATTAAAAAAAAACACCCCTATATCGTGTTAAATAACTTCATCCTAATTTAATTCTGATGTGAAGTATAAAATCTAGTAGAAAATGGGTAATTTATCCATAGAAATAATTTTAATTTATCCAAACAAAAATAAATAATAACCACTAATTATTGAATTAATAGGTAATTTTTTTTAATTGATTCATGTGTTTTCATCGACAATGAGCAATTGTGCAAAGTTTCAGATAAAGGGAAGTGGGTGAAATAGCATTTGCAAACTTTTTGCCAGGCACACAGACAAACCAATGAAGCTGATATAAGGGTGCTGATAAAATAACATCCTCATTTTTAAATATTTATTGTAGTTTAATTATAGAAATCATAGAAATATGTGTAATTTCCTCTTAAAGTAAAGACCTCTTTTTGCCTTGTCCTGTAAAGACAGCATTTAAAGCTATGTGTGTGTGTGTGTGTGTTTTATTCATCACTTATTTTATTGCAGCAGTTAGATTTTTTTTTCTGGTCGCAACAGAAGTGAAACAATTACGACTTCTTTAAAAAGACCATTAAAAAACCTTGAGAATTATTCTCGTTGGGTTTAATTAGCACATTAGCAGTTCATAAATCAACAAACTAAAGCAAATCAGTTTCCTTAAATCACCCAGGATGCAACTGAAACAACATACCGCCAAAACAATCTGCAGAATCAGAACAGCATCGGTGTCAGATATCAGACCGGATTCACACTGTATAACTTCTATAAACACCCCCCGCTTCGACCTTAAAGGGATTAAAAGTTGACCTGGGGGTCAGTTTGAGGTAAACCAATTAGACAACACAAAGTCGATTTGTGGGCTATTTAATTTAAAGTGGCGGTGATGGAGTGTATAAGGTGTAACACGCTATGGGTGGTTTAGGGTGAATGGTTCAGAGATGCCAGAAACAGAATTTTACTTTTCCCTTTACCTTTAAAAAAAAAAAATGTTAAAAAAAGGGCTTAGTGTTTGGCATGTTCTCCTCTCAGCACTAGGTATTCCCTTCCTCTCAGCACTAGGTATTCGATTCCCAATCTGGGTGGAGTTTCCATGTTCTCCCCGTCTCCATGTGGGTTTTCTCTGGTGCCAATCTATCACTGGGCACACACTCACTCACACAGACACACTCTATATGGGGCAATTTGGAGAATTGAATTGACCTTGATCCATGTATTTGGAATCCCAGGGTCCCACAGTCCAAATACATGGATCAAGGTCAATTCAATTCTCCAAATTGCCCCATATAGAGTGTGTCTGTGTGAGTGAGTGTGTGCCCAGTGATAGATTGGCACCTGTGTATCGTTTTCCCCTGGATGGGCATAGGGAACCTCCCCGAGACCCTAGTAGAGGATAACCCGGAAGATAAAGGATGGATGGATGGATGGAAAATAGTTAATAATCTGGTGTTCCGTGACGTAACCTAGCCCGGTTTTTAAAGTGAACGCTGATAGCTGAGTAACAAGATTCCAATTTCGCTAACTAACAAAAAAAAGTCAGCATGTGGCCAAATTACAGACCACAATTAGTGCTTAGACACATCAGTCTGGACCGAATCGTGTACTGCACTGACGCTGTTGCAGACTTGACCATCAAGCGCCTCTGAATGGCTGGTTTGGTCTCAGCTATGACATATGTCCCTGCATCCTGCTGCAACGATGTGTGTGCGAGTCTTAAATCCCGTCTCTGTCTATAGAGTTAGACGTTCATGTTGTGAGTAGAAACACAAAACTACATCTAACCACGTCATTAGCATTCCAATTTTTAGAAATTGCTCAGAAAGACAGGATTCCAGCGTGCAGGGTAACTAATTTAGCTCTCTGCTTTGCCTACCAACACCAAGGACACCGGTTCCGTATCGGTTTCCATGTCTCTGAACCCATTTCGAGGTAAAACGCTGGAATCTAGGTGAGCGAAGGCATGGCGTGTATCCCAAGGTGTGTGTGCCGGTGTGAAATGAGCTTAGAGTGGAGGGCGAATGAGATGACTATAATCCACAGTAAATCCAGCACAGGAGAGGCCAAAGAATACTGAGAGGGATTCCGCAGCCGGGCCGGGGCGCCTCGGTTTGTATCAAAGCCCTTCCCCGCCGTCGACTGTGGCTCACTGGTGCTGCGCTAATGCGCTGGAGGATTTTAGGTTTGAAGTAATGGCTCTGGCAAAACTCAGCAGGGATTTAGGTGGGCGCAACGCTCCATTGAATCGGCCTCATTAAAACGGAGGAACGGCGCGCCTAATCCCACTTTAGGAACAAATTTATTTAGCGGCTTCAATTTTCCAGCAGCTCTCCCACACGGGTGTAATGGGTAGGAGTCATATGCCAGTAAGAAAAAAATAAAAATCAGGAACCCGGTGAGCTCTGGTTGTTCTATCGATTAAGGCGACCTTTTTTCCATGAAGCCATGTAAGACGAAACAAAAAAAAATTAAAAATTAAAAAAAGAGAGAGGGGGGGGGGGATTCTGAAGCAGAAGCTAGACTGCGGTGGTCGCCGCGAGCCAGAGCATTCACCTGGGAGATTTGCAGGAGGAACAGAAACATCATAACGATCTAAATGGCTCTTTAGTGAAGTAATGGCGTAATGAAATTATCCACACCTGAGAGTCACGGAAATCAAGATTGCGTCGAGAGAAATAAGATGACGGGAGTTAATTAACCGAGCCGTTATGCGTACATATTACAATAAACCATTATTTGTGCCCGAATTAAGTGTGTAATAAATGAATCTGCCCCAAAGTACCCACACCGGCGAGAACAATCAACGCCTACCAGGACCTCTTTTTATTTCTCCTCGGGCATTTAATAATAGGCTCATGAAATATACCGGTAGGAACGAGATATGGCTGGAGTGCGCCGAAATTACTTTAGGAAAGGGTTCGAGACATTCCCACCGGATACTCTGGCGGGTTGAGAGCACTTTTATTCCTCTCGCTCGTGACAGGATAACCAAGGATATGGCCAGTAGCTCTTATGGTGTGCTATCCAATTAGTTCCCCCATCTCGCGCAGCTAAGAACAAACACTCTTACGACGTACACTGTTCTTTAAAAAAAAAAAAAAAAAAGAAAAGAAAAAGATTTCCTCTGCAATAGAGCGCTTCAGCATCCGAGAATAAGACGGACTCATCCCGGGCAATCTCAATGAGACACTGTTGATGCCGTTTGATAGGCTACAGGCAAGAGGAAAGTTAATATAGTGCACTGGGTTATTGCAGTGTGCAAAGAGAAAACACGAAGCCGGCTTCTCTCGCTCCTCCGTCTCGCTGTTTTAGAAAAATAGACGAATTCACTCGCTTTCTATTCACTCCGATGCCTTGACTTTTATTTTGCATCACTGCTGTGAGTTTGAACACATATCACATATATTCATTCATTATCTTCAGCTTCATTCTATATTAGGGTCGCGCGGGGGGGGGGGGGGGGGGTTCCCTATTCCCATCCAGAGGAGAACGTTTCAGGCGCTGGGCAGATACACCCAGGGCAGGACGCCAATCCATCGCTGGGCACACACTCACTCGCACAGACACACTCAATATGGGGCAATTTGGAGAACCAAATTGACTTGATCCATGTTTCTGGACTGTGGGAGGAAACCGGAGAACCCGGAACCGGACACGGGGAGAACATGGAAACTCCACCTATTGAAACTTCACTGGCCACTGTCACTATCACATATATACTGTATATACTTATAAAAAGACCCTATTTTCTAAGAGGGGGGCGGCACGGTGGCTTAGTGGTTAGCATGTTCTCCTCTCAGTGCTAGGGATTATCCACCCATCTGGGTGGAGTTTCCATGTTCTCCATGTCCACGTGGGTTTCCTCCGGGTTCTCCGGTTTCCTCCCACAGTACAAAAACGTGGATCAAGGTCAATTGAATGCTCCAAATTGCCCCATATAGAGTGTGTTTGTGTGAGAATGAGTGTATATGCCCAGTGAAAGATTTGTGTCCTGTCCTGGGTGTATCTGCCCACCACCCAAAACGTTCTCCCCTGGATGGGCATGGGCATGGGCATGGGGGAACCCCCCCCACCGTGACCCTAGTAGAGGATAAAGCGGAAGATGATTAATGGATGAATGTTTTCTATGGTTGTTCCGGTTTTAAGACCTGATTGGTTGGGGCCGACATCTGGAGAGAACGTTTTGGGTGCTGGGCAGATACACCCAGGTATAGAGCAACCAATTCACCTTGAATTCACCAGAGGCTGGATCAGTGTGTAACATGCAGACTGACATCTGAACAGGTTGTGTTGGCAGGCAGAGTCCAGCGAGCCATCAGCATGAAGCAGCTGGAGGTTCTCATTAGAACCCAGTGGAACAGGGCAGATGTGGGGAAGTGGTCCAGCAAAACTGGCCAGTAGAGGGAGGAACTGACGATCTCTAGAGTAATTGATGAAGGATGAACGAGGGATGGCTTACTCTTAAAAGAGCCAGGCAGAGACGTGGGGAGGTGATGAACTGGGCTGACACTAAAATGAAGGGACCTTCCCCAAACTGGCACAGGACTGAAGAACACAGATTAACTGAATGAAGAAGAGCCGCATCTCGTTACCTTCTGTCGGTACAGTACATAACGAGGTAGTGCAAAGCCTTCAAGGCCACGGTCCAAAATTAAAAAAGATGCTTAGGCAGCAGGCTGCCAGACAGAAAAAAAGGAACCTTGGCAGTAAATTAAAGACAGGACCTGAGGGTGAACATGATCCCGAGTCGGGCTGTAGGTGAGGCGGGGAGATGCCGGTGCAACCGCTACACTGTTTAAAGATATATCATAAATACTCCAGAGTCTAGACATCTGTATTCAATCTCCATGACCCTCAGTTGCATCTGACACCGTGACATTTTCATCTCATACTGTTAACTGAACTCACTGAAAATCCATATTATGGGTTGGATAGCTTCATATCTACAAGGTTATGTTACACTCAGACATAAGAACATTAACTCTGTATCAGCATATGGGCTTTAACATCTTCACCTTTAATTTTCTAATATGTTATCTAATAATTTCTAATATTTAAAGGGATCTCCGGTTTGAATCCCAATCTGGGTGAAGTTTCCATGTTCACCCTGTGTCCGCATGGGATCCCTCCCACAGGTTAAAAAAAAAAAAAAAAAAAAAAAAAAAAAAACTTTTGTTTTTTGGAGTTTTGTCTTGCCGCTGTCCATTCAGCTTGCTTTTGGGAGATTCGGGTTTGGAACTCTGTAAAGCTGGTTTGAAAAAATGTACTATATATATATATATATACACACACACAACTTGAACTTAATTAAACCCAAATGATATTTTTTTTAAATAAAATGTACATTGACGTATAAGTATAAATGTACAATGATGTATATTCACTGACGTACGCCTGCTAGATGCTCTTTGTGTCGCCAACGCCAAACCCCGATTGGCTAAAGCAACAGATTAATCGACATTTATTTAAAGTTATTGGGGCGCAAAACAGATTCTTTAGGTCTTGCGTAAATGATTTAACCCCGGCAACAAATAATGTGATTGTTTGAAAGTGTTAATGCAAAAATACACGAAGCGGCGCAACCGGGGAAAACGCTATGAAAGAAAGCAGACAGACCGACTGGAAAGTTTTCATGGACAAAATATAATTAGTCTGAGATTCAGATATTTTTTAGCCCTTCAGAGAAGACCTTGATACACACTAATACCACTACACACAGACACACACACACACAGACACACACACACACACAAACTAATACAGCCACATGCGATGTCTTCGAGCAGCAGTGCCAATTTCCAAAGGAACAATGGAACGTTGGTTTTTACCAGTATTTACTGCTTGGTGTTTCTTTGATATCGAAGTGTTTTTACTGATGAGCTTACCTCACTTTCATGTGCTACTCCGAGCAGATGCCCTTGAGTTTAGATTGAAATGCTTCAGATTGCACTTCAGAAACCCCTGATGTATTTCCATCTCTACAGTGAAGTAGACATGAGAAGCGTAATGCTTTCTAAGTACAGAACAAAAGCGCGGTGCGATTTACCCTTCGGTACAACGACACACCAACAACCGTTCTTCCCAATCGCATGTTTGTGCGTGAACGTGTTAAATATTAATGAATTGAACCCAACCTCGAACGCTCGCGCCGGGGAGACCGACACGGAGACGGAGAGGATTTTATCAGCCCGGTGATTGAGGAGACGGCGTGTGACGGTGAGGTCGGGGAGACGGAACCGGCTCGCTCAGGGCTGTTTTCTAAAGTGAGAACGGCCTCGATCGATATCGCCAACAAGGGCTGTGCTAAGCCTTTCATTAACTGGCAGAAATGGAGGACACCTGATTGGCACTCGAGTGTGTACAGCCGTTCACTGGTAATACACAAACAGATGTTCCCGCCTTGCTCCTCCGGTGTCCTCGGTTCTGGATGAGTGGGCCGGCAGGTCTAATTACAGCGTGGAAAGCCGGCTTACGTGTAAATCAAGAAGGATTCTTTGCCGTAATGAACTGCATTTTGAGTGAGTCACTCGTAGTTCATGTTCTTTACTATCTGACGGCTGAATAACAGCCTTTCAAGCAGTTGACCCGGGTTCGATTCCCGGCGAATGCACACCCTTCAACTTTAGGGGCAGTGCTAGGATTGTGGTTAAGGAACCAGCAGCCTGAAGGTCCCAGGTTCGATTGTTCTATGGCTGAAGTGACCTTGGGCCACGAACCTAGCCCCCATTGCTCCAGTACTCATGTGCTCTTTTTACTTAGTGTGTGTACTGTATGTCTGAGGGGTACATTGGAGACAATCCCTGACGGGATCGTTGTAAACTATTGTTGAGAAAAGACTTGGTGATCCCATCTCATCTTTTTGGATTATCTTAAATCTAAAAAGGCATGTTAGAGCAGCCAATTCACCTTGAATCCAACTTTTTGGACTATGGGAGGACACCGAAGAAGACGGAGAAGACAAGTGGAGAAATAGGGACAACATGGAAACTCCACCCAGATCGGGACATGAAGATGGATGAGAGTTGGACGTGCTGACCCCTACACCTTGAAGAACATATCAAGATCAATACATTTCTGATCCACTTACTCGGACCGACCTCATGGACATTACTGCTGCCCATCAAGTGTCTTCAAAAGTCCAAAACCATGGAAATGACCTTCAGTACGAACATTAACACAACGTTCAGCTGAATCTGGAACTCGTATGGAAACTCCACCCAGATTGGGATTTGAACCTGGATCCCCAGCAATGAGAGGGGGACATGCTGACCCCTACGCTCAGCTGAATCTGGAGATCATCAGGAAGCAGGAGATGCATGTGGCAGTACCGACGGCAGACTCCAGGGCCTTTAAGACAGCAATCAAAGCTTTCATGTCTTTGAAATGCAAAAAGAACAAAGCATTGCCAACATTGTCTAATGGCCTTTGATGAATCGCGGCTATGAGAGGGACAGGATGCCGTACGCGGACATAATAAAGAAATGCACTTTGGGATCACAACAGAGGCCCATCATTAATCAATGAGGGTTTGGATCTTCAGCACGCTCGCTTTAAAACAGAAATCGGGACTAATGAGAAAATTGGGCGTCTGCGGCAGCCGGCCGGTTGGAGGTCTGCTGCAAGACAAGACGGACATTTAAAAAAACAACCAACCAACCAACAAACAAACAGGACAGAAACAAAGCTCGCTTTCATCGATGACGGTGTTGTTTTGCACGGAACCTGCACCTCTTTTGAATGGAAAGGTGACTAATAGGCTTTAGTGAATGTAATAGAGGAGGGCTGCTCTCACTAATGTGTACTTCCTGCGTTAAACAAAGATGGCAGAGGCGCGCTAAACATAGAACTTATATTAGCGCTAATGCCAGCGTGTCACACAAGCACAATTTGGAGCCGCGAACATGTTCATACCCAACCACTTTGGTCGTGTAATGGGCGGGCGCTTGATGAATAAAGAATATATCGAAAATAAAAGCGAGAGAGGAGAGGGAGGAATACATCAGTGTTCAGAATGAGAGAGCGAGAGAGAGAGAGAGAGCGAGAGAGATCAAAGCTGGTCCAGAGAACTTGGCATTAAAATTAATAGGACTGGTTGCCAGGCATTAGGTTGGCGCGAGGCTGCCTTTGCACAAACACAAAAGGAAAATGGCGTACGGCGCGAGAGAACCGTTCTGCGCTCGTGGAGGATTGTTGGGTGACGAGGACAGTCTGCGAGCGTCCGTGTCCTCGGTTTGGCAGAAGCTCGTTCTCTCAGATGGTACCACACTGATCTGGACTGATCTGACGACGCACAGCAAACCGCACAGACAGCCGTCAGCGAGGACGAGGGATGATGATCTGAGCTGAGGGCGCGGTGCGAGGCGGCGAGGCTTCCACTTCAACGTGTGGACCGCCGTGCTGCGTTCACCCAAAGCGGAACAGGACACTGGAACCTGGAACAGCAGCCGAGTTCGTCTTAAATAATCAGACGTGAGCCGTCAATCAAAAGCAAAACCAAAGATGTGTGTGGATCAACCTGTTGCTTTAACCAATCAGATTTTACGATGGCGACACCAAGGCCCTCTACGTTACCCCAGTGTATTCATTCTTAAAGGCTTAGGTGTGAAACGCACGGCCCGCAACTGATACACAAATGTTATATAAACACACATATATATACTTGTCCAGGGGCGGTACGGTGGCTTAGTGGTTTAGCATGTTCTCCTCTCAGCACTACGGATTCCTGGTTTGAATCCCAGTCTGGGATCAAGGTCAATTGATTTCTCCAATTTGCCCCATATAGAGTGTGTAAATAAAAATATATATTCATTCATTCATTATATTCCACTTTATACTATATTAGGGTCGTAGTGGGGGTTCCCCATGCCCATCCAGGGGAGAACGTCTTGGGCACTGGGCAGATACCGGACAGGGGGGCAATATATCACTGGGCACACACTCACACACACAGGCACACTATATGGGGCAATTTGGAGAACTCAATTGACTTGATCCATGTTTTTGGACTGTGGGAGGAAACCGGAGAACCTGGAGGAAACCTACGCAGACACAGGGAGAACATGGAAACTCCACCCAGATGGGGATTCAAACCGGGAATCCCTAGTGCTGAGAGGAGAACATGCTGACCACTAAGCCACTATATAAGCCATTATATAATTATAATCACCCCTTAAATTATTTATTGTTCCATTAAAAAAAAAAAATAATGTAACGCATCTGTGAGTGAAACACACACTGAGTGAGTTGAACACACATGCCCGGAGCGGGTGGCAACCCTGGACACGGCGCCCTGGGAGCGATTGGGGTCAGGTGCACTTCAGCCGTCGTACTTGTTGGGACCGGGAATCGAACCTTTAGATCACAAAGCTGCTTCGTAACAGTAACCACTTCCCCCTCCACCCGTTTAAATACCCCCTCCTTACACACACAACTCATCATGTTAAAATCATGCCACATGGCTGCCATCTGCAGACGCGCAGGGCAGCGCTCTTTAGCACGTCATTGTTTTTAAATTGCGGTTATTGTGTTTGCAATCTGAAGTGTCAGAGCAGCAGCCGACCTGGGGAACGGCAAATGCTTATTTAACGATGATTACATTTTAATGATGGCTTAATGGCGCTCCGTCACATTACAGTCGCTGGAACGCGCGGTACAAAAACGTACATACGACAACGAAGCAACATGAAGCGAGGTGAGAGATGTCCATGTCTCAGGAGCTACGTTCTCAAATGCAGCTGGGTTCATTCAGACTGAATCACAGGATTGGTTCTCCAGATTATCTGGATTATCTTCCTGGAAGCCACGAAAGTCGTGAATGTCTTCTATCCAATAAGATCGCACCAGCGTCGTGGTTAATTTGTCTGAAGGGCTACTTGAACGCTGACCATTGTGCTGTTCTTTTGTTGAAGTTGTGCTACATAAATGCTGAATCAGCTGGAAAATCAATAACAGTGGGCAATTAAGGTGATTAATTGGCTGGCTATATGAGCCCCGTGGAACATACCTCACAGTCACACATCCCCGAGGTGCAGGCCGCGTTCTGAAAATGGAATAGTGTGTGGTTTTTCATTACGAACTCGCTGGCTTACTCAAAAAGTTCATTTAAACATTTGATAAATTAGACCAACATGGACGGCTCTAAGTAGAGGCCGGCCACACAAACACACACACACACACACACACACACACACACACACACACACACACACACGCACATTAGGCACAACAACGCTACACAAAGAATAATATTATTATTATTCCATCCATCCATTATCTTCTGCTTTATTCTCTACTAGGGTACAGAGGAAACATTTTGGGTGCTGTGCAGATACACCCAGGACAGGGCGCCAATCTATCGCTGGGCACACACTCACTCACACAAACACGCACACTCTATATGGGGCAATTTGGAGAATTCAATTGACCTTGATCCCTGTTTTTGGACTGTGGGAGGGAACCGGAGAACCCGGAGGAAACCCACACAGACCGTAACCCTAACCCTAACTCTACCCAGATTGGGATCCGAACCGGGAATCGAGAGGAGAACATGCTAACCAAACGTCATCTCACACAAACTATTTTAAGCAAACTGATGTACCTTTGTGACAACAGAAACAGATTAATTCATAAACTTCACGATGCCACGGCGTCCTGCCGAGGAATCGAACCGTTACAACACATGCGGGACGTCGTGGAAAAATCTATTAGTGTTTCAGAATAACATCACAGCGGCCGATAAACGATGCTGGAACCATCAACCACGGTGAGGACGGCGGCTTAAATTAAGTATTGTTTGTGTAAATAAGGAAAATAATATATTGGAAAGCAAATATGAATTCATCTGCACTCACGCAGGCCAAGCTGACGTGACGTTAGAAATAAGTCAATAAGGCACGGCCCACAATTGATACGCACATGTTATATAAACACACATATATACTTGTCCTGGGGCGGCACAGTGGCTTAGTGGTTTAGCATGTTCTCCTCTCAGCGCTAGGGATTGTCAGTTCGAATCCCAGTCTGGGTGGAGTTTCCATGTTCTCCCTGTGTCCACGTGGGTTTCCTCCGGGTTCTCCGGTTTCCTCCCACAGTCCAAAAACATGGATCAAGATCAACTGAATTCTCCAAATTGCCCCATATATAGTGTGTCTGGTCTGTGTGAGTAAGTGATAGATTGGCACCCTGTACTGGGTGTATCTGCCCAGCGCCCGAAACGTTCTCCTCTGGATAGGCATGGGGAACCCCCCCCCCCCCGACGCTAATAGAGGATAAAGCGGAAGATAATGAATGGATGGAATATAAAAGACCTCAGTGCTCAAGCACATCTTACATATCAAACACACACACACACACACACACACACACACACACACACGTCTGCTGCAAAACAAACCACACATCAGGTGGCACTACTCTTATAACGGCGTGTACACCCGACCCAAATGAATTAAATAAAGCTGCTGCTCTGACCATTCCAAAACAAACAGAGTCCCTGTCCCCCGAAGGCGTCCAGAATAAGACCTGTCTGCAGACGACCCGCAGGTTCCACCGACGGCCAGCAGGAGGCCATTCATTTGGGGTTCTCGGGTTCGAATCCCAATCTGGGTGGAGTTTCCATGTTCTCCCCGTGTCCACGTGGGTTTCCTCCGGGTTCTCCGGTTTCCTCCCACAGTCCAAAAACATGGATAAAGATTAATAGAATTCTCCAAATTGCCCTATATAAAGTGTATAAATATAATAACCCCCTTAAATTATTCATTTTGTGAGAACGGCAGCATCAAATTAAGTATTGTTTGTGTAAATAAGGAAAATAATATATTGGACAGCAAATATAAATTCATCTGCACTCATGCAGGCCAACCTGACGTGACGTTAGAAATAAGTCAATAGAACAGACTGGAAAGACATTCCCGTCGCGGCCACAACGTGTTGTATGACGATGTGTAGCACGGATTTATTTAAACAGATTGGTTTAATAAGCGGCGGAGTGGAGACGCGGTGAAAGTGGCGAAGAACGACGCTATGCAAACATGCTGTCTGACGTGACGGCGCGTTTCTCTTTGTTATTGAGATAGCGGTGTTCACAGTGTTGCAGTAAACTTGTTTTTTTTTAATTGGTGCCAGCACACACACACACACACACACACACACACACACACACACACACACACACACACACAGTCATACCTGGGACAAGTGCACACACTAGCTTCTTCATCAGGACTTGGCTGTCAGACAAGTGTAAATCCTGCAGCTCTGCAGCAGCTCTAATCTGCGGCGTGTCCCTATGCTAACAGATAAATGGATTCTGCACCGGGGGGCTTAGGGAAAGGCATAACAGTAAATTCTTTGCGAGTGAAATTATTCCCCATTTGCGGGAGGCTAAACCACAGCCGCGTCTCAGAGGAAATACGCCGGGGTCGGGGGGTGGGGGGTGGTGGTGGAGGTGCTCGTTTGATTGTAGATCAGGGTGCCAGGGAGGTGGAGAGAGACCGAATTGAGCCAACAGGTCTCGGATATACAGCAGGTACAGCAGCAACATATAACGACACAGCGGGGCAAGTGGTGGGCAGACTTTGCACCGCATCATCTAAATCTGCCAGACGACGGCACCGGAGGACCTAAACTCCGACGCCCTGAGCCGGGGGCCCTCCAGAGACCAAACACTGACGGGCTTAGGGCTCACCGCAAGTACAGTAAATCAGATAGAAGGTCTTTAGGGGCTGACGTCGTCTTTTCTTCTATAAATCAGGTACGAGTGTGAACTGCGGGCATGAATATGGCATGGTGATGCCCGGGGGTCACGGCCGGTTGTGCCGTCGTATCACAGCTGGGTTTGTATGTTCTCTTATGGCTGCATGGGTTTTCACCAGGAGCTCCAGTTTACACATGGTGATTTCCCCAATGGTTAACGCATGCGTCTGACCGACGACAGACTGAAATCAGGACAGGCGAAGGGGGCGCTGTGCTTGGTGGTGGAGTGGAAAATGGTCCTTTCTGTGCGGAGTCTGAATGCCCTCAGGAATTTAATATTTAAATATGTTTTCTTCAGAGAATGAAACATCCATCCATCCATTATCTTCCACTTTATCCTCTATTAGGGTCGCGGGGGGGGGTTCCCCATGCCCATCCAGGGGAGAACGTTTCGGACGTTTGGGCAGAATCACCCAGGACAGGTCACCGATCCATCACTGGGCACACACTCACTCACACAGACTCTATATGGGGCAATTGGGAAAATTCAATTGACCTGGATCCATGGAACATGGAAACTCCACCCAGATTGGGATTCAAACCGGGAATCCCTAGCGCTGAGAGGAGAACATGCTAAACCACTAAGCCACCGTGCAGCCCGAGAATGCAACAATAAAATATTAATAAAAATATTTTTGGTAAATTATACCAAATTATATAAACATTTCCAAATGTCATAGCCTTTTTCCCAGTTGTACCACTTCCAGGTTCGAATTCCAATCTGGGTGGAGTTTCCATGTTCTCCCTGTGTCTGCGTGGGTTTCCTCCGGGTTCTCCGGTTTCCTCCCGCAGTCCAAAAACAAGGATCAAGTCAATTGAGTTCTCCAAATTGCCCCATATAGAGAGTGTCTGTGTGAGTGAGTATGTCCAGTGATAGATTGCCGCCGATGGAATGAATGAATGATGAATTCTGCACAGGATTCTGAAGAGTAAGTATGATAAATGTTGTGGTAACTATAGCAACGTTGTGGATTTGGATAGGGAGCACACACACACGCACACACACACACACACACACAAACACACACACTTTCTTCCTATAGAAATATAAAATTTGGCCACATATAACATGAAGAATGCCAGTTATTAAAGCCAAGACGTGTGTGTGTACATACACGTGTGTGTGTGTGTGTGTGTGTGTGTGTGTGCACCCATACCAACAACCTGTATTCCACTTGCAGGACTTATCCATACAGCACGAAGCTATTTCCCGTCTGCATTTTAATGACGGGGATTTTCATCTGCTGCAGCTCTTGAGGGTCAACATATACCATCGGAGTCGGGCAGCCTGCTGAACAGCGGGGGGGGCTCTGAATAATGACAAACAGAGTGGGCTTCCCCGCGCTGATGAGATGGCAGCATGTCCCCCGCCTGTCGAGCCCCGAATCGCAGTGACCTTTCTCGAGTGCGGGTGACGACTCGCAGGTTTAAGAGCTCCTGCCGTTATCCCCGTCATCAAACGCAGAATGAGATGCAGAACGGCGCTAAACCCACAAGCCATCTCTGCTCCTGCCTCCCTGTGAGCATCCTTACAAGCCTCTCTTTGGTGCGAGTGCAATATTACAGATATTTCATGAGTCCGAACTGACCGATTTTTAAACGGAGCAATGCTTTTATTCAGGAATCACAACAGCAAATAAATGCATGAATATTTTAGGATGGCTGTTATTTAGCAACATTCATGTAATATCATACCTTTGGGTTTCCATTATGTATGTGCTAACGATTTCCACCCTTATTAGTAATCCTGTTCTCAAAATAAGATAACGGTACAGGGTTTTTTATGGCCGACCTTGTGTTCTGGCACTTTTGGGCCGACCCTGTGCTCTGCTGCTAAATGGTCAACCTTGTGTTCTTGTGCTGTATGGCGACTCTGTGCTCTGCCGCTGTATGGCCGACCCTGTGTTTTGCCGCCGTATGGCCGACCCTCTGTTCTGCCACCGTATGGCCGACCCTGTGTTCTGCCACTGTAAGGCCGACCCTGTGTTCTGCCGTGGTATGGCCGACCCTGTGCTCTGCCGCCGTATGGCCGACGCTGTGTTCTGCCACTGTAAGGCCGACCCTGTGTTCTGCCGTGGTATGGCCGACCCTGTGCTTTGCCACGGTATGGCCGACCCTGTGCTCTGCCGCCATATGGCCGACCCTGTGTTCTGCAACTGTAAGGCCGACCCTGTGTTCTGCCGCCGTATGGCCGACCCTGTGCTCTGCCGCCGTATGGCCGACCCTTTGCTCTGCTGCTAGATGGCCGACCCTGTGTTCTGCCGCCGTATGGCCGACCCTGTGTTCTGCCGCCGTATGGCCGACCCTGTGTTTTGCCGACGTATGGCCGACCCTGTGCTCTGCCGCCGTATGGCCGACCCTGTGCTCTGCCGCCGTATGGCTGACCCTGTGTTCTGCCGCCGTATGGCCGACCCTTTGCTCTGGAGCTGTATGGTCAACTACTTTTATGTCTCACTAAAGTATTGGGACACCTACACATTACGTCTACAGGAGCTTTCACAGCTCCACAGCTTTTCCTACGTTGTGGCAGCACAGTGAAGCAGAGTGGATTTGCATTATATAATTCATTAATTAATTCAATTCAGCAAGAATATAGAACCACATTTAATGAGCTCTCTTCAGAGAATTAATGTCTTTAATGACACTTAGACAACTAACCAAACATTTAAAGCTGTGGTGTCCAAACCTTTGCATACGAGCACATGGGCTTTGAGGTCTTTAAGCTGAGTGAACAGTGGGGTCATGTTGCGATGGCAATGATTGAGGACAAGCAGCTCGCGGACAAGCATTTGTTCATTAAAGTCTCGGGCGCCGGTCCCACAGCTATAGAGTATTCAAATTAGATATGCAAATGGAAAAAAATTCATATTCAAAGTCTTCCTTTGACTCCTACAAGCTTGTCAAATAACCCAGGAGACACAATTCTTTCGCAGTGAATAGAGCCACCTGTCAGCGTCGCGGAATTAACATGTAAAAACTGTTTGAGGTTGTTCACATTCCCTGCCATTTCTCCCCACAGATTTACAAAGAGGAGTGAGGCGGAGAAGGAGGTGCCCCATAAAGGTTAATGCATTTACGCCGTTTCAAATGGCCCCTCAAACCTGGCGGAGCTTATTAAATTATTAGTTATAATATGATGGATTTCCGTTTGGTCAGGAAACATTTGGCGTCGAGCAAAACACAAAACGGAATGTTATTTTAAATATGCAAAAATCGCCCGCGAGCTGCTGTGGCCAGCTGGAAACGAGCAGGAAAGGCACTCGAGTGGTTACTCAACCTTCCACTCAAGACATACGACATCTAACTATATAATTAATGCTTAGATCAACTATAACGCTCAAAACGTGAGGACTAATATTTCAAGGCCGTGTTTTTTTAAGATACTGGGCAATTCAATCTCCCTTCACCTTCTGCTGTTTATGCGTTCGGATCCATCCATCCATTATCTTCCGCTTTATCCTCTAATAGGGTCGTGGGGGATTTCCCGATGCCCATCCAGGGGAGAACAATCAAACAAAGGGGAGAGCTGCCGAGACAGAGGTAGAGTTAAGAATCCGGTACACTGCCATGAGTGAAGCATGCTGGCTGACCTGATGGTGGCGCTGCAGCACATCTTATAATGAGACTTAAACTTATCAGTAAGCAGCGCTGGGCAGATACACCCAGGACAGGGCACCACTGTATCACTGGACACACACTCACTCACACGAACACACTCTATATGGGTCAATTTGGAGAATTCAATTGACCTTGATCCATGTTTTTGGGCTGTGGGAGGAAACCGGAGAACCCGGAGGAAACCCACGCAGACACGGGGAGAAGATGGAAACTCCACCCAGATTGGGATTCGAGAACATGCTAACCACTAAGCCACCGTGCCGCACTTATGCTTTTGGATGTTTCTGTTAAATGCTTTACAATTACACACAATGAAAATGAATGTCTCACATTTAACGTCTGAAAACGACAACCAGCGTGTAAACGAAAGAAAAACCGTAAACAAGGAAAGTGGAAGTCAGAGTTTCAATGCAGAGGGTTAATAAAGACAGACAGACAGAGGATGAAAAAACAGCCCGTCATATCAGCTTTACATTATTCTGTAATTACCGTAATCACAGGTAATTAATGTGTTTCTTTCGGAATAAATTAGTTTGTGGATACAGTATTATAAAATAAAATTAATTTAAAAATGTTTAGGAATCGGAATAATACCAAACTATTTAGGAATATGATATATCCTCAGTTACGTCTTTATTTAATAAAGTAGACGGTGAGTCAGCCTCCGTCCCTCCGTCCCTCTCTCTCTTCAAACATTATTTATTGAACACTGTGTTACTCACTGCTCCACCTTGTATAGAGGAAGAAATCACAAATATTATCTGCTGTGGAGGCTGCCGCCATATTAATCATTATTTTCTGCTGAATCTTATATTAAGGTCAATATATGAATACATATCACGCCATAATGAGGTTCATAAAACAAGTAGTCCCCGTCCTTAAATCTGATTGGCTGACCCGTTTGTCCAGCCATGACATCATTAACAAGAACACACACCTTTTTTATTTTCTTAAATCATAATATACAGATTAATATATAAACAGTGAGCCGAAACCTGTTGCTGTTTGTAAATTGTGTTCTGTAATTTGGCCACTAGATGACATTTTTTTGATTGTTAGAGAAACCGGAAAGCTGTTGCTCAGCGATCAGTATGCACTTTAAAAACTGGAATAGATTATGTCACGGAAGACCAGATGATTAACCATTTTGTTTTCGATAAACACACTTATGAATTAAACTCTTTTTTTATTATAGGGTGTTTGTAATAAGACACTCGAGGTTGTGTATTAGTCTGAATAAATCGCAGGAAGGAGATGGAGCGGGACTCGTGTCGCTTCGTGTCGGGCCTAACAACACTTTTTTCCTGTGATTTATTCACAATAATGCCACGCGCTCTCTGCTTTATTAATAAAATACATATTTTAAATATTTTTGGGATATTTTGTGTAACTGTGATCTACTGGCCGACAGTCACCGTCCCTGCTGTACTATTTTAACAGAGGTGTGTGTATATTTCTCTCTGAAAGTGATATCTGCTGTATAAATGAATCTGCTCAAGCGGCTGTGTATTTTTTTTTCGGGTATTGTCGGCGGGCCCGACAGCAGCGTCGAGGTTCGGCAGGAAACTCGGTAACATGTTTCAGAAGCCGCCGCTTTGATTTAACTTTATCTTTCCCAGCAGGACGAGTGACAGAACGGCACAGTGTGCATATCAAATTAAAATCAGCCACGACTGCTGCTACCGAATGCCCATTAATTAAAGCAAAACAGACACCGTCCTGCACACGGAAACGGATGCGGAGCCTCTGCTAAACACTTCACGCGGGGTGGAGGAGCCGCGCCGGTGTCGCCAATTATAATGCGGTTATTTAAATCTGCCATTAACAACAGGAACGGCACATTTAGCAAGATGAGATGAACACCTGCGTCGCATTATATATCAAGCAGACGAATGTATGACGCTAAAAAATGGGCCGCTGAGTGCTCTTTAGCTGTGTATGTATCAGATCAAACCGGGTTATCAGCTCATCACGAAGGTCACATACCTACATTAGTATTATATTAATTCTTCAGTGCACGTCTTCGCTGCGTCTCCACCGAGCGTGTGTCCACTGAGCGTGACTCATGTGTTAAATTGTCCAAAGAACAGAAAAGTTTTCTTACACGACCTCCACCACTGTGCTGAGATCTGTTCTGCTCGAACCTGAACTCAGAACTAATGTGGAATACGTCACGCTCCCCCTGCAAGCATTCAGTCAGTGCACTAGGTTCGTTTTTTTCTCTGAGTAATGAACTCTGTGATTTTAATAAAGAGAGAAAGTAGGAGGATAACATCTGCTGAAACATCTGGCTGCAGCCACCACACTGCCTGCCTGATTCTGACCGTGCCATCATTCCAGTGACGAAATGTCCCACTAACAGAACACACCCAGGGGTTTGGGCCACACAGGGGTATAATACACAGTATGATGGGAATTTGGATATGAGTCTGGTAACACCTTTAATCTTCATAATGTCCTGTTTGTAAGAATTAGTAATGAGGGGCATATAAGAAAACTACAGTAAAGTCCAAAGTCCGGCCCTCTTCTCACTACCGTATCGATTTCCTCCACTTATCATATAGATGGAATTTGTAGTTTTATAATTCCAGACTGTAGTCCATCTGTGTTCTGGTGTTTGTTAGTCCCCTGTTGGTTCTCTGTTCTCTGTTGGTCAGGAGCATCACAGAACAGGTATCATTTGGGTGGTGGATTGTTTATTGTCAGTTCTGCAGTGACACTGATGTGGTGAGGGGGTGTTTGTAGTTTCATTTCTCCACCCCAGTGACACTGCTGGGATAGGACTAATGCACTCACCCAATACTCCCTGCTTTGTGGTGGTACTAATGGGGTCCTGAGTAAAGGGGATGTACACAGTATGTACTGTAGAACACAAACTGATGGACTACAGTCTGGAATTGGAGAACCACAAAGAGGACGTGGTTGACCTTTTGATTGGTAGTGTATGGGGCATATGGGATGTTAAAGACAATGATGTTAGTAAATCTTAGAGTAAGTTTGCCCATGTTTTACAGGCTTTGGCAGCATGCCATTGCACACATTACCATCACGGTTGCATCAGAAAAATAAAACTAAATAGTTAATAAATCTACAAAAGGCAGACGTTATGTGGGTTTGTTCTGATTTACTGATGATTTTAACACGTGTTTAAGTATTAAACAGCGAGATTTTGGACCTGACCCTCTTATTTAAAAAGACTTAAAGTGGTGTTTGATTTTAATGAGGGTCACATTCATTACCACAAATGAATTTTCTGTTAATTCATCTCTCGAGCTTAAATCACTGCTTTGAGTTTCAAAGTAAATACTGTGCCGTGTTTACAGAAGGGAGTGAGCACACTAAAGTTTGGCGCTTCAAGCCCTCAGCCAAAAATTTTTGGATTCCATCAGAAGCCCGAAGCCGAAGGAATCATCACCTCGGATAAAAGCAAAGAGGTCACGCAGTGAGAAACTTTTTAATAAATGTATTCAGCATTTCCGTTCATCTCGCACACGACTCGAGTAAATATAGTTCATTTCCTGCATTTTATGATTAAAAGCAGGATTATGGTCTGCATTTGGAGCTGCCATGCTTATGAAACAGGACAGTGCTAAATGTGCAAGCTGGCAGGAAATGCAGCTGCTCAAATGAAGGTAATTACAGATTCTTCAGGGGGCCTTTTTTATGCAAGAAGCGTCATATTTCATGCCAAAAATCGGAGACTTCAGGCCAAACTGCGAAACAAACAAAGCCTCGTCTGTACCTTTGATTCTGGCTCTCGAGCTCATTTCGTTTCTTTCTGCCTACCTCCATCATGCACTCATCTAATCAGCCAGGCCTGTACCTCGGAGGACCGGGCATCCATTAGACTTTCAGATTGGGCTCGGGGACGTCTGAATGACTGAGGATGAGGGTAAGTAAGCGGAAGTATGTCTCAGGAATAAAGATGTCTAAGGCAAACAAATAAAATCTCTTTTTACCTCAATACAGAACATATAATTCACACATTTAATATTAAAAACTAGGGCGGCACGGTGGCTTAGTGTTTAACATGTTCTCCTCTCAGCACTAGGAATTCCCAGTTCGAATCCTTATCTAGGTGGAGTTTCCATGTTCTCCCCGTGTCTGTGTGGGTTTCCTCTGGGTTCTCCGGTTTCCTGCCACAGTCCAAAAACTCATCCACTCTAAAGCAGTGATGTTATAAAGCTGCAGTAATGACCTGTGCCCGCGTCGTAGAGCCGCATTTCAGACCATAAATCTGAAGGTTAGGGGTTCGAACCCCGGGTTCACCAAAGTTGCAGACGAGGACCCTGAATTCTCATCACGCCCCGAACGCAGCATCACGGCTGACCCTGTGCTCAGGCTGGGATACTCGTAACACTTGCTTTGAATTAAAAGTCCCCACACGGTCACCTCATGTCGTGTCAAACAAAATGCCAGGATGGCCAGGTCCATTCTGTGGATGAGTCGGGTGGAGGAGTCGACTCAGAGTCGATTTCGTTTTGCGGCTGATATAAACAAAGCGGTGAATAAAGTTCGGAGTAAAACTTCTTCTAATTAAGAACTTGTCTGATAAGACGTTGTAAATGGTATGAGTGTGAGCGGCATTTCAATCCAATGATTAAAGAAGCCAATCAGCATCCTCGCTCCACCACGTAGTAATTAATTACTTGAAAAGGCAATTAAATCCCGCACATAGCATTCACTCACCAATGCTTGGGTAGTCAGGGGTGGATGGGTCGCCCCCCGGGTTTAACGTCATGCCGAATGCCTTCGTCCCCATCGTCTGATCTCCAGGAACGTCGCAGGGGTCCACGTACAGGAGAGAAGCCCCGAAGCCCAGCTCCGTCAACTGGGAGAGCTGCTGAGACAGAGGTAGAGTTAAGAATCCGGTACACTGCCATGAGTGAAGCATGCTGGCTGACCTGATGGTGGCGCTGCAGCACATCTTATAATGAGACTTGAACTTATCAGTAAGCAGCGCTGGGCAGATACACCCAGGATAGGGCACCACTGTATCACTGGACACACACTCACTCACACAGACACACTCTATATGGGGCAATTTGGAGAATTCAGTTGACCTTGATCCATGTTTTTGGACTGTGGGAGGAAACCGGAGAACCCGGAGGAACCCACGTGGACATGGGGAGAACATGGAAACTCCACCCAGATTGGGATTCGAAACTGGAATCACTAGCACTGAGAGGAGAACATGCTAAACACTAAGCCACCGTGCCGCTCTGTTTTATAACTCTTTAATGATTTTTTAAATAGAATTTATATTGTTAATTGGCAGCACGGTGGCTTAGTGGTTGGCATGTTCTCCTCTCGGCACTAGGAATTCTCGGTTCGAATCCCCATCTGGGTGGAGTTTCCATGTTCTCCCCGTGTCCGCGTGGGTTTCCTCCGGGTTCTCCGGTTTCCTCCCACAGTCCAAAAACATGGATCAAGTTAATTAAGTTTTCCAAATTGCCCCATGTAGAGTGTGTTTGTGTGAGTAAGTGAGTGAGTGTGTGCCCAGCGATAGATTGGCACCCTGTCCTGGGTCTATCTGCCCAGTGCCCGAAACGTTCTCCCCTGGATGGGCATGGGGAACCCCACCGCGACCCTAATAGAGGATAAAGCAGAAGATAATGAATGAATGAATGTTGTTAATTGCAATTTAAAGCCGAAACAACAGAAATTAATTGAAGGCCTTAGTGGATGATATGAACGTGATGAATATATATTTATATAGATGAAGGTGACGTTGGCGGCACGGTGGTTTAGTGGTTGGCATGTTCTCCTCTTAGCTCTAGGGATTCACGTTCGAATCCCAATCTCGGTGGAGTTTCCATGTTCTCCCCGTGTCTGCGTGGGTTTCCTCCGGGTTCTCCGGTTTCCTCCCACAGTCCAAAAACATGGATCAAGTCAATTGAATTCTCTAAATTGCCCCATATAGAGTGTGTGTGTGTGTGAGTGAGTGTGTGTCCAGCGATAGATTGGCGTCCTGTCCTGGGTCTATCTATAATGGATGGACAGAAGATAATGGATGGATGGAAGGTGACGTAGAAACGTCACTGATGAAGCAGGTGGAGCTCTGCAGGGTTTCTAACTCCTTTAAATATGACGTGGATGAGGTTGCACTGGCTGGTGAGGATGATCGTGTGCAATGCTTAGTTTGTTGCGTGAAGCTGCCAGTTGAAGCAATTCATTAATCAATCTGGAAAAAAAGGGGTCTGTATTTAAAACAAGTTCGGGGTGACCTTCAGCGCACCTGAACATTCAGTACGCAACGCCGTTGCTCAGATTAATGGCGTGCTTAATGAGCATGTGCAGAGCATCCAGTCCTACACCCCAGTGTGTTTGTCTTTGCATAATATTATAATGCCGTTAAGCACAAGGACACGCATGTCATCGGGGGGCATGTGGGGGGGGGGGGTGTTAGAGCATCAAAGGCCCCGGGCATCAAAGACCCCGGACATCTCCCGTCTGTATGAGGGGGATGAAATGACCTTTGTCTCGTGGATACAGATAAATAATCTCACGGAGGCGGCAACAAGATCCGGGGATGTCAGATGCAGCGGCATCCACAGATATACCCCCCCCCCCCCCCGCGTCAGTGGTAGATTTCTTCTCATGGCTGCTCTTTTCTGCAGAAACACCCCGCCACGGTTTAACGACCCTCACGCTAAATGTCAACAAGCATCTACATCCTGTTTTGCACTGAGAAATGGAGGGCTGCAACTACACACATGCCACTTGACATTTACTTTACAGAGTCGGCCTCGGCCGCGCCACCACGCCGCTTTACATTTATTATTATATTTAAAGTTAGATTAATGGTCACTCACGGACCACTTTGTTACGTACATTCAACAGCGCCACCTACTGTAAAACCGGTTTCTCCAATGCCCCACCACTGAGAACGGGGAATGTTAGGGTGGTGGATCATTTCTTAGCGCTGCAGTGACACTACCACCATCATAGAACCACCACTGAGTGGGGATTGTTAGGGTGGTGGATCATTCTTAGCAATACAGTGACACTACCACTGCTACCAAAATCAGAGAACCAAATCTGAGTGGGGATTGTTAGGGTGGTGGATCATTCTTAGCAATACAGTGACACTACCACTGCTACCAAAATCAGAGAACCAAATCTGAGTGGGGAATGTTAGGGTGGTGGATCATTCTTAGCACTACAGTGACACTACCACTGCTACCAAAATCAGAGAACCAAATCTGAGTGGGGAATGTTAGGGTGGTGGATCATTCTTAGCCCTACAGTGACATTACAACCACTACCAAAATCAGAGAACCAAATCTGAGTGGGGAATGTTAGGGTGGTGGATCATTCTTAGCACTACAGTGACACTACCACTGCTACCAACATCATTGAACCACCACTTAGCGGGGATTGTAAGGGTGGTGAATCATTCTTAGCACTGCAGTGACATTACAACCACTACCAACATTAGAGAACCAAATCTGAGCGGGGATTGTTAGGGTGGTGGATCATTCTTAGCACTGCAGTGACATTACAACCACTACCACCATCATAGAACCACCACTGAGCATGGAATGTTAGGGTGGTGGATCATTCTTAGCACTGCAGTGATGCTACCACTGCTACCAACATCATAGAACCACCACTGAGCATGGAATGTTAGGGTGGTGGATCATTCTTAGCACTGCAGTGATGCTACCACTGCTACCAACATCATAGAACCACCACTGAGTGGGCATTGTGAGGATGGTATAGGCTGCCTAGTACTGCACAACACTTACCATCATAAAAGCACCACTGAATGAGTATTGTTAGGGTGGTGGATCGGTCTAAGCACTACAGTGACACTACCATCAGTAGCACTACCATAGAACACCACTGAGGGGGATTGTGAGGGTGGTTGAAGATTCCTAGCACTGCACAATACTTTGTTAAGTTATATACTTTTATTCATTGTTAGGGTGGTGGAGGATTCTTAGCACTGCCACGATTCTACCACCACTAGCTCCATCACAGAGCCACTACTGAACAGATATTTTTAGGGTGGTGGATCATTGTCAGCACTGCAGTGATACTGAGGTGGTGCAGTTCATACAAGATCAGTCATCAAAGCTTTTAAAGTATTCTTTCTCTGTTGAACCACAGCGAGAGCGTTCGGGTTACGAATCCATCTTTTCATTGCCACTCAGATCAATACCCGTGTTATTTTTCTGCTATATTCTCCTTTAATAAGAGTAAATATGGTGGGTTCTATTTTGCCCGAGCCAGTAGATTCAGTTATATGAACAGATAAGTATCATCGTTCTGCGACTGATCATTTAAGGAGGAGCCGTTAAAAAGCTTGATCCGCGTGGACTTCGGGACTAAGCACTCACTTTAAAGGAAATCGATACCTCTTCCGAAACAAACGCTGCC
This sequence comes from Corydoras maculifer, assembly GCA_019802435.1. Classification (NCBI taxonomy): domain Eukaryota; kingdom Metazoa; phylum Chordata; class Actinopteri; order Siluriformes; family Callichthyidae; genus Corydoras; species Corydoras maculifer. The sequence goes on from JAFMOD010001158.1 coordinate 346,669, forward strand.
TGAGAGGCCACGGCGCAGTGTTAGAATTCAAAGCAGGAGCAAAAACATCAGAAGGTCAATATTTCCTTAGCCATTCAGCCACAATAGCCGAGGTCTGCGAGGCTCGAACCGGGACGGGCTGACCATTTGATTCACGGCGTGTAGCGAGGAGTAAGTTTGCTAAGTGAATACGTAAACGCCAACCAATAAAACGCAGACTTCTCCTGATGTTCCGACAGCCTGCCGTAGAAAACTGCTTTAAAGAATCAATCCTTCATTTATATGGAATATTCAGAGGGGTCAGCGCGCCTGCCTCTCAGCGCTGGGGTCCAGGTTCGAATCCTGATCTGGGGAGAGTTTCTCTCAGTGTCTTCCAGCTTGTACATTTACTACCACTGTCAAAAAACATGGATTCAAGGTGAATTGGCTGCTCTGCCCCTATATAGTGTGTGTGTATGAGGTAGTGTTTGCCCAGCAATGGATTATAGTGTGTGTGTGAGGTATCTAGGTGTAGTTTGCATTTTCTCCCAGCTTTCGTGTGGGTTTTCTCCTGGTTCACATCTCACAGTCGAAATTTGCCCCCATCAAAATTGCCCCTATATAGTGTGTGTCCGGGCGGCACGGTGGCTTAGTGGTTAGCATGTTCTCCTCTCAGCGCTAGGGATTCCCGGTTCGAATCCCAATCTGAAATTTCCATGTTCTCCCCGTGTCCATGTGGGTTTCCTCTGGCTTTTCCTCCCACAGCCCAAAAACATGGATCAAGGTGAATTGAATTGTCCAAATTGCCCCATATAGAGTGCGTTTGTGTGAGTGTCCAGTGATAGATTGGCGTCCTGACCTGGGTGTATCAGCCCAGTGTCTGAAACTTTCTCCCCTGGAATGGCATGGGGAACCCCCCCTCAACACTGGTAGAGGATAAAGCAGAGGATAATGGATGGATGGAGTGTTCCCAGCAAAAGATTGGCACCCTGATGAGATAATATTTATCTAAAATAATTGGGACGGCAACACTTACTGCAACGTTGAGGACGTTCTACAGTTAAAGGCTTAAGATTTTGGAGAAATTTATTTTGAATAGTGAATCAAAACAATGTCCTAACATCTTCAGAAAGAGGATGATTTACCGTGTAGAGTAAAGGTGAGGGTCCCAGTTTCAGCAGGGCGATTTTATTGGTGACATTCATCTCAGTTCTGATTCGTCTCAAATCCTCCGGGTTTCCATACTGCACATCCACCACCTCCGCCTGAAAAAGGAATGAATTGTGTGCTTTTATCATCGGACGTAATAATCTTACACAATTCAAAACCCAGGGGAAACTGAACCCCCGTCTCTCGCCGATCCCTTTAACTTAGAAAGATCACGGTAAACAGTCCTCCGGTAAAGTGAGACGGCCATTAAAACGACGCAGACGCGAGTGCAACGCGAGCAAACGCAAATGAGATGCAATGCCTGCGTGGAGCGCACACCGCGTTTTGGCAGGACCACCGCCCGGTGGACATGGAAGATTTATCACACATGTCAGCGTTGGCATCATGCACACACGACTCGAGAGACCGATAAATTAGAAAATGATGAGATGCTGTCATTAAGGTAATAAAGTTAACGAGAGCGCTGATAAAACACAAGTCATTCCACAACTCCTTACACTGCAGGGAACAAAAGCTCCTCAGAGGTTCCAGCTCCACCCCTGAATCCAGACCAAAATAAATCTCTGGGTGGATGACGGGTGGACGGACGCATGGCTTATTCAAATTTAACCAACGGTGGACGTTCATCTCCAATGCAAACATTACCAATCAACCATTAAGTCTTAAAGTTATAAACATTCACAAACCTTCACTGTAAGAAGAAAGATTATGATTTATTGGCGAGGGTGTCATGGTGGTGTAGTGGTTACCACGTCCCAATTTGGGTGGAGTTTCCATCATGTTCTTCCCATCTCCACGTTTCGCCCGGGTTCTCGGGATTCCTTCCACAGTCCAAAAATATGGCCTCATGGTGTATTGGCTGCTCTGTTGCGCCAATATTGTCTGTGTGAGTGGGTGTCCATTTATAGATTGGTGTCCTGTCCTGGGTGTATCTGCCCGGCACCCAAAACATTCTCCCCTGAATGGGCATGCCTTCTCCATTCCTCTCGCAGCACACTCGACCACTTATTTCATCCATCCATTATCTTCTGCTTTATCCTTTACTAGGGTCGTGGGGGGGTTCTCCATGCCCATCCAGGGAAGAACGTTTTGGGCGCCGGGCAGATACTCCCAGGACAAGGCGCCAATCTAGCGCTGGGCACACATTCACTCACACAGACACACTCTATATGGGGCAATTTGGAGAATTCAACTGACCTTAATCCATGTTTTGGACTGTGGGAGGAAACCGGAGAACCCGGAGGAAACCCACGCGGACATCCCTAGTGTTGAGAGGAGAACATGCCGCCCGCATATCTATGAATGTGAATCATAACTGTAGTGAAAGTCGGGACTGTAAACGAAGCATTAACTAAAAGCTTGGGTTAAAGCAACGAGCTGCGGCGTCATTCATCATGCGCACATACATTAAGACACATTGCTGATTAATGGTGGGGCAAAAAGAACAATTGCACTTGGGTGATGGGAGTTAATGAGATTCTTCTGGGCTTCCTGCTGAACTACTAAATGAATGTAAATGGATAAAGCCTGCAGTGAGCTCCATCCGTTCTGCAGAGTCCACATTCGTAATGCAGAGCTGCCCTGCACGGTAATGCGGGGTCCGGAGCTGGGTGTGGCCAAAAATGTCCACAACCAATTCAGTAAGCCATTCATTCATCCATACATCCATCCCATCATTCATCCACTTATTAACCTTAGATCCAACCAATGAACCATCCTCCCATTCGTCCATTAATACACCCATCCCTCCGATTATCCATTCATCCACCCAGACATCTTACCATCAACTCATTTAACCACAAACCCATCCATCCAATCAGCTATTAATCCGCCCAATCAGACCCATCCATCCAATAATTCATTCATCCACCCAACAACCAATTCATTCACCCACTCATTCATCCATCTCATCATACATCTACTTATAAACCTTACATCCAACCGATGATCCATCCTCCCATTCAGATATTCATCCACCCATCTAAATATCTGTTCATCCACCCAGCACTCATCCTACTATCAACTTCTCACCACAAACCTGACCAGCTATTAATCCACCCAAACACCCGCTCATTCAAACCCAGCCATCCAATAATCCATTCATCCACCCAACAACCAATTCAGTCATTCATCCATCTCATCATACATCTACTTAAAAACCTTACATCCAACCGATGATCCATTCTCCCATTCAGACATTCGTCCATAAACACAGCCATCCCTCCAATTATTCATTCATTCATTATCTTCCACTTTATCCTATATTAAGGTCGCGGTGGGGTTCCCCATGCCCATCCAGGGGAGAACGTTTCGGGCGCTGGGCAGATAGACCCAGGACAGGGCGCCAATCCATCGCTGGGCACACACTCACTCACACAAACAGGCACACTCTATATGGGGCAATTTGGAGAACTCAACTGAACTTGATCGATGTTTTTTGGACTGTGGGAGGAAACCGGAGCACCAGGAGGAAACCCACGCAGACACGGGGAGAACATGGAAACTGCACCCAGATGGGGATTCGAACCTGAATCCCTAGCACTGAGAGTGCCATCCACCCAATCATGAACTCACCCGACCATCCATACATCCATCCATGTATTCATCCATAAATCCACAACCCCCCCAGTGTATGATGTAGACATGCGGTATGCAGTATGTTTTATGTAAGCAGGTCCGTCGAAAGAGCAAAATCCATTTCAGAAGTGCGGAACCGCCGAGCTCGGCGTCCCAACTCTTCCTGTTTTTTGAAATTAAAACAGTAATTGCATTGTGCCGGGACCCGATCGGCGCTAATCTGCTGTGGGAAAAAAAGAGGACCGAGGATCAAGCTCATCGAAGCTGATTACCCGAGAGACACGGCGCTCGGAGCAGCCACCCCCGCTACACCGCTACACCGCTAATGCATTACTCACCCGTGCAAAAGTTAATCCTCTCTTGAAATAAAGGCTAGTGATTAAATGTCCAACACTGTCCAGTTAGCACACAGGCTTTAAGCTTTCTATTGTACCAAGATGAACTTACTGAAACAGAGCATCCATCCACACGCCCATCCACCCCATCACCCACACACCCACCCGTTCAGATCCAGCCATCCAAGTTACCCATCCATCCCATCATCCATATACTTATAAACCTTACATCCAACCAATGATCCATCCTCCCATTCAGCCATAAATACACACACCCATCCAATTATCCATTCATCCACCCAACAACCAATTCAGTCATCCATCCATCCCATCATCCATCTACTTATAAACCTTACATCCAACCAATGATCCATCCTTCCATTCAGCCAGTCATCCAAAATACACCCACCCCTCCAATTATCCATTCATCCACCCAACAACCAATTCAGTCATCCATCCATCCCATCATCCATCTACTTATAAACCTTACATCCAACCAATGATCCATCCTTCCATTCAGCCAGTCATCCAAAATACACCCACCCCTCCAATTATCCATTCATCCACCCAACAACCAATTCAGTCATCCATTCATCCATCCATCTCATCATACATCTACTTATAAACCTTACACCCAACCAATAATCCATTCTCCCATTCAGACATTCAGCCATAAATACACCCACCCCTCCAATTATCCATTCATCCACCCAGAACCCATCTTACCATCCACTTAATTAACCACAAACCCATCCAACCAATCAGCTATTAATCCACACAAACACCCATCCATTCAGACCCAGCCATCCAATTATCCATTCATCCACCCAACAACCAATTCAGCCATCCTTTTATTCATCCATCCATCCCATTATAAATATATGAATAAACCCTACATCCAACCAATGATCCAATCTCCCATTCAGACATTCATCCATAAATACACCCACCCCCTAATTATCCTTTCATCCACCCAGAACCCATCCAAACATCCACTTATTTAAATACAAACTCATCCATCCAATCATCAACCCACCCGACCCTCCATATATCCATCTATGTACTCATCCATAAATCCACAACAATCGATCCAGTCATCTGGGAGTCCATTCACCCATTCATCTTATCCTACATCTACTTATAACTCTCCCAGTAAATAAATAATCCACCCGATCATCTACCTATCCAACCCGCCATTCATCCAACCAACATTCTATACATCACTCTATCAAACTACTCATCCATCTGAACATACAGACTGCCCCATCAGTCCCCCCCCCCCCCATCATCCTTCCTTCTGCCCATCTGTACATACAGTACACCCCCCACCCCCACCCTTCTATAATTAAATCATTTACACATCCACCTTCCAACCCATTTGTACAACCCTTTATTCATCCACACATCCCTTCATCCATCCACCCAACATGCTTTTTCACTACCAGCGTTGAGCAGAGTTATTATGGGATGTTACATGCTAATCGCACTCTTCTGAGTGATTTTTAATGATATCATGCGTGAGATTCCCGGGAGCCCAGCAGGCAGTTAGGAAAACATTCGAACCAGTCCATCTGGTGCCAACAGCCCCGCAGCCTGCGTTCCAAAGTCGCTGTTAGGGATTTCTGAAACGACGGGAACTCGCGTTCTGTGTTGTACGTTCCTGTGTGTAACAGTAAAATCAAAGTAATGATCAAAGGACATCAAGTCTGGATAAACAACTTTAAAGAAATGAGGGGGGAAATAAACACCGCTGCGAATAAAGCTGAACACGGTGATTAAAATAAAACAAATATAATAAAAGACTTTACTCTGATTTGTATTTGCAAAATAAACCCACTTTAATTTCTGTGCTTTGTGTGTTACATGTAATCACACTGATGTGCTTTATCTCTGACTCCTAATTTGGACTCTTTAATTAATATTTCAGAAGCAGCAGTGCTGAGGAAACTGATGTCTCGTTCTAAAATGACCCTAAAGCTCGTTTATTCATTAGTGGTCAGGGTTTTGGCTCACAATCTGCATTCCAGTTCATTTCAAGTTAGATCGGGGCTCTGTGCATGACTTTATGGACTTTGCTTACCTCACAGGGGCGCGGTGATGATGAAAGAGTGTTTCGCAAAGTTTTACACACACACACACACACACACACACACACAGGTCCAAAATGTAGGATTAGGTGCTTGATCCCAATAAAGTGATAGTGATCTATTTCGCCTGCTGTATTCACATTTCACCCATCCATGCAGTGAGTATACACACACACACACACACACACACTGAGTGAAGTCAGCACATGTGCCTGGAGCGGTGAGCAGCCCTGTACACGGCACCCAGGGAGCAATTGGAGTTAGGTGTCTTGCCCAAGGGCACATCAGCCAGAGTGCTTGGTGAGACTGGAAATTAAACCGGGGGCCTTCAGGTTGCAAGGATGTTTTCTTAACCACAAACCTATGACTGACCCTATGGGAATAAATTAAACCCTCATCATTGATTAAGAGGCGTTCCCTAATCTGTTCAATATTGTGGTAATAACATTAATTTAGCAGAAGAGGACGACTTTGTTAAATGCATGAAACCTAATAACCACTGCATGAACCACCGGTTCGATTCTCAGTCACTCTGGGGCAAGGCACCGAACCCCAATGGCTCCCCGGGTGCCCAATGCCTCAACCCCATTGTGGAGGGCACATTCCTCTGTGTGTAAGTACAGTGGGGAAAATAGATCACCATCACTTTACAAAGCATTCATCCATCCATTATCTTCCACTTTATCCTGTACTAGGGACGTGGGGGGGGGGGGTTCCCTATAACTATCCAGGGGAGAACGTTTCAGGGGGCAGGACAGGGCACCAATCCATCACTGGGCACACACTCACTCACACAGATACACTCTATATGGGGCAATTTGGAGAATTCAATTGACTTGATCCATGTTTTTGGACTGTGGGAGGAAACCGGAGAATCTGGAAGAAACCCACATGGACACGGGGAGAACATGGAGACCCCACCCCGATCGGGATTCAAACCAGGAATCTCTTGTGCTGAGAGGAGAACATGCTAACCACTAAGCCACCATGCCACCGTCTCAAAAAATATAAAAGACATATTAAAATTTGTTATAAATCATTGAAATCTTTTTAAAACACATGACTGCTTTACGTTTGCAGGAACGTCCCACTGTAACATCAGTCTACACTCCAGTTCTGTATGAGGCCAGGTTCCAGACACAGCTGTGTATTCGGTTCTCAACATGTGAGGTGGTTAAATTTTAACATGTGCTGCATGGCTAGAAGACGAAGAGTGGACTTAATGTGCGCTGCTCAGTGACCTAACAACGATGGGCTGAGATTCTCTCGCATCTCTGCACACTGAATTACCAGGCGCTCTCCGGGCGTTCCAGCCATCAGACGCCGCTTGTTTTTCAGCCCTGATTTTTTTTTAGGTAAGAAATGGAATTTTAATCAAGGCCACACCAAGCAGCCAAGATTCAAGATTTAAGATTCAAGATTTAAGATTCAAGATTTAAGATTCAAGAAAGGTCATTGTTTATCATTTGTATCGCATGTGGTACATGAGTAAGAAATTAAATTATGGCTCACAGACCCCGTTTACCCTGTTCTATTAAAGTTTAACAGAAAATAAGATTTAAAATAAGCTATAAATATGATATGTTTTTTATATATATATATATATATATATATATATATGATATATAATATAGAATACACAATATACAACTATCAATATTATATTATACAAATTTATCCAGGAGAGAACGTTTCGGGCGCTGGGCAGATATACCCAGGACAGGGGGGGCACAATCTATCACTGGGCACACACTCACTCACACAGACACACTCTATATGGAGCAATTTGGAGAAATCTGGGGCAATTTGGAGACTGTGGGAGGAAACCGGAGAACCCAGAGGAAACCCACGCGGACACGGGAAGAACATGGAAACTCCACCCAGATTGGAATTTGAACCAAGAATCGCCAGCACTGAGAGGAGAACATGCTAAACCACTAAACCACAGTGCCGCCTAATATATATATATATATATATATATATATATATATATATACACACGCACATATATACATATATACGGTATATATATTAATTCATTCATTATCTTCCGCTTTATCCTATATATATATATATATAAATATAAATAAATGTAAAAATATATGAAATGAAAATATAAAATATATAAATATAGCACTATATGAAATGTGAAATGTAGCAGAACCTATGTATGTAAGTGTAAAATGAGATGATGGAGAATTTTGGTGGAGTAAAGAGAGAAAGGGGCTTGCACTGACGGATGACTTTGACTCGTTATTTAGGAGACGGAAATCGATGAGTAAGTCGCACCGTCGCTTCGTCAGCGCGTCCCTTCGGAATCCCCGTTATCAGGCTCGAAGGGAGTTAACACCTAATGGAGCTTTTCAGTCCAGTTCCCTGGAGAGAGGCAGCATCCAAAAGTTTCTAGACTATACATCACACGTCTAATGATGTGAGCTGAATTGCATAATGGTTCTCGATTAACCTTTCAGCCAGAGGACATGCTCATTGTCCGCTTACATTCAATTTTGTGCTTTATTTACTACAGCCCCCCCCCCCCCCCCAAGTGACATGAGACCCAAAAATCAACAGACTGCAACAAGTTTACAGTACGTCGTGATATATTGGACCTGCTGGTTAGTGGTTAGCATGTTCTCCTCTCAGTGCTGGGGATTCCCGGTTTGAATCCCAATCTAGGTGTTTCCATGTTCTCCCCGTGTCTGCGTGGGTTTCCTCCGGGTTCTCTGGTTTCCTCCCACAGTCCAAAAACATGGATCACGGTCAAGTAAATTCTCCAACTTGCCCCATATAGAGTGTGTGTGTATGCCTGTGTATGAGTTAGTGTGTGTCCAGTGATACACTGGCGTCCTTTCCTGGGGGTATCTGCCCAGTGCCCAAAACGTTCTCCCCTGGATGAGCATGGGGAACCCTCCAACGACCCTAGTAGAAGATAAAGCGGAAGACTTTAAGACCTGATTTGACCAACGGTGGAATCTCGACAGTCATTGGCTGCTGGAAATAAGCCCCACCCACCCAGCCAATTGTACACACCCTGCTACGTCAGGGAAAGCACACCAAACCTCGCCATGTTTGGAAAAATGATGGAGCGAAAAACAGGTGAGCTGCTTGTTTAAGTTTTGTCATATTATTAAAACATTTAATAATTAAAAAAAGAGAAACCAAAATAAATAACTCAAAAAATCAATTAAAAACAGAAACATTCTGTTTACAAACCTGATCATATAAATCAATATTAATGATCAACATTATAAATACAATATTAAATATCAACATTAATTGATTTATCAATGACAAAATCTCATTTATTGGACATGGATTCTGTTCTTTTGGTTCTCAAAACTTTAGGACCTATATTGTTGCCATGGCAACGTCATTACATCAGTTTCTTTCATTCTACAGAACTGTGTACTCTGCAGAATAAAACGGATCCACAAATGCATCAGGTTTAGACGTGTGATAATTAATTATTCTGCATATTTTGTTCTCGACTGATCAGAACCCCTACAGGGGGGACAGTCAGCCCATGCTGTCGTGCGAAAGCCGAAAAAAGGGTCCGTGTTCCCAGTCTGTTTCTAAATTGTTGCAGGATTACAGTACATCTGTGCAGGTGTGATGTGTTACCGTACCTCCAGAGTCCCAGCAGCCGAATAGGCGGCATAATCAGTGATGGATTTCGGAGTCCTGGTGTCACAGCTGGCTCCAGTGGGCAGGAAGCACTTCTTGGTTCTCATATCAGTGATGGTGTTGGAGAAGGGGCCCGGAGAGCTGATTAACACGGTGTAATCGGTCACCTGGATGCTTTTCAGCCCGAGTTCCTGCCATTTCTGGGCGAGGTGCCTCGCCCGGGTCTCCTCATCCGAGTTGGATAACGAATCGAAATTCCTGTGGGGAATGGGAAGAGAGAAGAACAGTGGAACCCATCATCAACATGGAGGTTACTGAGGTTCTGTTTATGATCTGTACTGACGGGCGCCCTGTTCTGGGTGAATCTGCCCAGCGCCTGGAGAGTTCTCCCCTGAATGGGAATGAAGAACAACTCCCACCACGACCCAGTGTAGAAACCATTGGAAGATAATAGATTGATTGATGAGCCAAAAATAATTAAAGAATTTCAGAAAAGGCATAAAAATCTTAACGTAAACTCGCAGCATCGTTGCCCTTTTCTCTGTTCATCCAAACGCACACAGTCCTGACCTTACACTGACCATAAAATGCCAAACCCTCAGAAAAGGTTGTACTGTATACAACATTTCCTCTTCATTAGCAACACTGATCTCTTAGATTATGCAAACTCAATTCATCCGTGATGCAGGGTTCTTTCTTCTCTGTCGGTGATTTGAGGCTAAAACACACCGCTGAATAAAATCCAGCTTCCTCCAAAAAAACGTTCATTCAGAGAAAGTGTTCAAACTTCTAACTAATGTTTCCAGATCTCTAAAGAGTCCATCTATCCATTATCTTCCATGCTAACCACTAAGCGACCGTGCGGCACCTCTAAAGAATCATGGAGTTTCATCCAAAAGTGCGACAAAGCAACCTCAGCCCCATCAAACAGCTCCATCAAACATTCTAATACTGGCATGCCGCCGTTAAACAAGTTGTTGTTATTAAACGATACTGTAGAGGGCGTGATGTCAGCGTAAAGTGCTTTTCTTAAATTAAAAAGATTATACAAGGTTATATTAAATATTTTATAGAGGTTAAAGTGCAGGCTGTGTAAACGTCCACACTGTCACCAAAGCTAATAATAAAGAAGAACTGCTATTGATTTCCAACGTGGGGGTCATGGTGGGGTAGTGGCCTCTCAGCACTGGGGATCCAGGTTTAAATCCCAATCTGGGTAAAGTTTCCATGTTCTCCCCGTGTCTCAATGGGTTTCCTCCAGGTTCTTCGGTTTAAAAAATATATATATATTCGAGTGAATTAGCTGCTCCAAATTGTTCTTATATATTGACTGTGTGAGTGAGAGTGTTCCCAGTGATCGACTGGCGCCCTGTCCTGGATATATCTGCCCAGCGCCCGAAACGTTCTTCCCTGGATGGGCATAGAGAACACCCCCCCCCCCACCGTGACCGTATTATAGGATTTTTAATCATTATTGTGGGTCACAACAAGAAGCTGGCCTGTCCAAAACTTTGCCTCAGATCGCTACAGTCTGGAATTATTAAGACTAAATTTATTAAAAGTTTGGCAAAATATATGGACTTTAAATTGATTGACATTGATTTTATTAAAACAATAACAGAAATTGTACGGTGGGCGGCACGGTGTCTTAGTGGTTTAGCATGTTCTCCTCTCAGCGCTGGGGATCCAGGTTCGAATCCCAATCTGGGTGGAGTTTCCATGTTCTCCCCGTGTCTGCGTGGGTTTCCTCCTGGTTCTACGGTTTCCTCCCACAGTCCAAAAACACATTGATAATGTCAATGGAGTTTTCCAAATTGCCCCATATAGAGTGTGTGTGTGAGTGAGTGAGTGTGTGCCCAGCGATGGATTGGCGTATCTGACCAGCGCCCGAAACGTTCTCCCCTGGATGGTCATGGGGAACCCCCCCGTGACCCTAATAGAGGATAAAAGCGGAAGATAATGAATGAATGAATGAAAGGAATTGTACTTTTGGTCCCTCAAAGCCAAAGCCTCAGAGAGTGTAGTGGAAAGCGCGGCGTACAGGCGGCAGGCAGACGTGTCTGGGTCGATGCCAACATCGTGGGGTGACAGCCGCAACAGCTTGCCTTGATGATGGATACCCACTTTTGGGAAAGAAGCGGCGTGCTGTCACACGGGCCCGGCTTAATGGCTGCCGTCAGGCCAAAACAAGCCAGAGACTTCCAGGATGGCACGCTTCTCACTCGGCGCCATCTGTTTCCAAGACTGATGTAGATATCACGCCTTCATCCGTTTGTGGCAGGGGAGAAACCCAAACATTTCCACACACAGCAAACCTGTCTGGAGGCGTTTCGGAACGGATGAGGCCGCCTATGTTTTAAAGCAATTATCCAATCTGTCTGAATCTGCTGGGGTGGTGGTGTAGAATTTCACACTCGCAGGAAATCGTTGTCTGAAGGAACGCAGCACGATTCTCCTCTGTATGCAAGACGCCAGGGTTCCGGCTCCTTCATCTTCATTTAAGTGAGTTAATTAAATGTGTTCGAACGCACTTGACTGGCAGTCGACGCACCTTCGATCTCGGTGAAGATGGTCACCTGGGGGCGCTAACGCAAAGACTACACCAGCTCTCAGCTGGAATCTTTGGATTATTGTGGATGATGATACCAGCAGCAATGTGACCTCATCTGAATAAAAAAGTGAGCCGTCCGTAAACCCCCCCCACACACACACACACACACACACACCCGCACGTCCCCGAGGAGGCTTGTAGTTTTAAATGCGCGCTGAGCCCACGATGAGAGCCGGGAAATTCTGCATTTCAAAAAAACAAACAGAAAGGACGACCTCCCCGTCCTTCAGAACGCCGCTTTCCAGATAAGGAGCCGCTGCTCACCTGCTTCACAAAATCAGATTGGCTCCCCGTTTTGTTTTTTAATCAGGCTTTAAAATCTGTTCTCAGACCAGTAAAAAGAAACAGGGACCATTTTAGAGGAGGCGCACTATTGATGCACTTTGTCAATCACAAGTCCCCGTATTTAATGATGTAGTTAGGACGTCATCAACAACGAATAAGACCGTGGCAGCATCCGAGCAGCACATCAGAGTCACTGCAGAGCTAAAAATCATCAATCACCTAAATTAATACCTGCTCCTGATCCTGACGGTCCTGATCTTTAAAGAACAGAATGAGGAGACTAACAAAGAATCTGGACAAACTGATGGACTATAGTGTGTAATTGTAGTGGATATAATAATGTGTTTATAGGCGCACACACACACACACACACACACACACACACACACACACACACACACACACACATTAGTAGACGATGTGTGTCCCATCTAAAACCCTTAATCCCCACTCATCCCATAAAACATTACAGGTGACGCCTGTAACAAAAACAGTGTAACATACATTACGGTGTAACACACCGTAACAAAAACAGTGTGGAGGGTAATATGGTCCACCAACAAGATGGTCATGTGTGTGTATACACACACACACACACACACACACACACACACACACAAACACACACACACACACTTACAGTACCATGGACAGCAAACAGTGCTCATGGCATATAGGTTGATGTTGGAAAAGCTCATGTTAAATTGTTATTACGCCGAAATACTGCATTCACCAGGTTTTAGAAAGGATTCATTGTCTGAAGAAAAACAGAGACTTAAAACATACACATACACACACACACACACACACACACAAACACACACACACACACGTTTGCTTTTGAAATGTGGTGTTTTTAGACTATTACTCATTTTGCAAAGACTTATTCAAACCTTAACCATTGAATAAAAATACTCATTCATTCATTATCTCCCGCTTTATCCTCTATTAGGGTCGTGGTGGGGTTCCCCATGCCCATCTAGGGGAGAACGTTTTGGGCGCTGGGCAGATACACCCAGGACAGAGCGCCAATCCATCACTGGGCACACACTCACTCACACAGACACACTATATGGGGCAATTTGGAGAATTCAATTGACTTGATCCATGTTTTTGGACTGTGGGAGAAAACCGGAGAACCAGGAGGAAACCCACGCAGACACGGGGAGAACATGGATGAATAAAAATACTGTATTAGGAAAAAAAAACATCAGGAATAGGACAATTAATCGTTTTGTGATTATTCACAATTTAAAAATGTTACAATTAATTACTCATAAGTGCGTCGCCATGACGACATATCCAAGAAAAATACATACTAGCCAGACTCGCACCCAACAAAAATAAAGATCCACTTGCAGAACACTTGTCTGTTTATTTTGTCCCTCGTTTCAAATGTATGTGTATATTTACTTTAGGGACATGTTACCTCACACTGATTTCCACCACAGATTAATATTTTGTGGTAATGTTCAGCGAAAAGCTCTTTATTATATAATTCCTGTTAAATGTATTTTAATTAATCATACATTTCTTAGACAATAATCAGGATATGCATCACCTCATCCCTAAAGCATACAACATTAAAACTAAACTCAATAGGTTACTTTGTCAGGACCACACACACACACACACACACACACCCACAACCACTTTGTTTTACTGACTAATAAAGAAAAGTGTAATAAAATGAACACGTTTGAGTTTATATGTTGTATCGTTTGTGAGAGATCAGTTCTAATCCAGTTGCAGATAATAAATGCGTCGTTGCACAGTCTGCAATTAATTGTTGATGAGAAGAGTTCCAGCTTTAATTACAGCTTTTCTGCAGCGAGCTTTAACCTTTCACAACGTTACAGCTGTAAGAAAACAAATCAGGAGGAAGAGCAAATAACGTTCAGCTAATGTCGATCCCGAGTCAAGACCCCCTGAGAACCACGGTTCCAAACATTTGCCACGTAGCCGAAAGATCGCAAGTTCAAATCCCCAATCCGCCCGCGCCATCTGTAACTGTCGCTACAAGAGAGAATGAAGGGCTTACTTCTGGCGAACAGGCTGGTTTCCCAATCTCTCCGTTTGATCAGGGCTACGCGAGCCATTTGTGGAAATCTGTGAGCTCATGTAATAGCAATGAGGCACTTCCTGTTTCTCAATGTGCGTGTTTAGCTAGTCCATTTGGGTTTGGCCCTCAACAGAATTAAGCTTTCTCAAACCCATTGGAGGAAAAAGAAACAATGGCAAAGAAACATTCATTCATTTACTCATTCACCTTTTGCTTAATCCTTTACTATGGTTGCGGGGGGGGGTGGGGATTCCCCATCCCCTTTCGAAGAGAATGTTCCGGGTGCTGGGCAGATACACCCAGGACTGGGCGCCATTCTATCACTGGCCATGGTCACTCACACACAAAAACACTCTATATGGGGCATTTAAGAGCATTCAATTTACCTTCATCCATGTTTTTGGACTGTGGGGGAAAAAACCCAGAGAGCCTGGAGGAAACCCACACGGACACGGGGAGGACATGCTGACCACACTAAGGAACATATGCTCTACATACACCCAAACACATTAATGTATGGACTTTATGTATTAAAGGTGTATTGATTTGCAGAGACAGCTCATATATAAATATGAGAACGTGTTGTTAACCCCTTGACTCGTAGAGAATCAAAACATCGTTTATGCAGCAGTCTTTAAACCTGTGCAGAAGACGGTTCTGTAAATGCATGCGGGCTACACTGCGGCTGGGAGACAGGCCATTATTCAAAAAGTGGAAAGTGGGTGAAGCCTTACGAGACCTTACAAGGGTCATACTGCATTACAATGCATTACATTAAGTAAGAGGTGTTTGCTCCCTGTCAGCCAGCAAATGATCTCCACTGTATAGAATAAGCAATAGACTGGAGAGCACTGAATTCACCGCATATATATATATATATATATATATATATATATATATATATATATATATATATATATATATATATATATACACACACACACACACATATGGACGCTGCTCTAAAACATGGTCATCAATTAAAAAAAAGGAGTTGAAGCACTTAGAGTAGGTGTGCTTTTCGTCGCTGTACTACAAAGTGTGATAATCCCTCATGTAAGTGATTTATTTATGTACAGCACGGCCGCAGGGTGTGCACAACAACCCCAGACGGCAATCATAAGAGCAAGAATTCACAAAATAGACTTTTAAAATGGCAAAAGCAACAAAATATTAAAATAATCCTGTAAGATTAAATGCCTCATGATTCCGAAGACTTTCAATGGTCTCTGGAACATTAATGAGTGCGGTCACTCAACAATCTGAAGATTGTGGGTTCATCTCACAGGTCCCCTGAAAGCCACCAACATGGGTCCTTGAGCAAGAGTCTTAAACCTCAATGCTCCGAGGTGCAGAGGTATGGTGAACCCGTATATATATATATATATATATATATATATATATATATATATATATATATATATATATATATATATATATATAT
>JAFMOD010001158.1:368309-386842 GCA_019802435.1 Corydoras maculifer
GGATTCGAACCTGAATCCACTGCTGAGAGCCGAACGTGCTGACTATAACACAACCTGCCGCCCAACTTCCAACATGATTTCTATGAATTACGGCACATGGAACAAAGTAGAACTCTGCTAATTAGTGATTTTTAAGTTCTTTATGTTGTTTGATTTCACTTAAACAGCGTTCCTCAGCGCCGACCCATCTGCGCTCAGACGCACTGACGCCAAAGACGCTAATAATGACAAATCTCATTAGTTATTTGAATAAATGTCTGACCAGAGTTTTGAGTCATTTACATAAATTTACAAGATGTGAACATTAAAAAACCCTTGCCGAGCCCCGGAGCCAGAAGCACAGTTGATTTTTCTCCAACAAAATCCGAAGCATTAGTGGAAAAAAACAAGAAAATATACATATTATTCCAAGATTATTGTTTTTATTTCTCTGTGAACTTAAGAAACTGTTCTCTGGAGAGCAAACACAAAACGTGTTCGCGGAGCCGGAGTCGCTCGTGTTCAGGTGCCGTGTCTTGGCAAGCAGGTGTAAGCTGGGGAAAGTCAAGAGAGAGCGAGAGCGGGAGATAAAAAAGATACCCGCCCGTCTGAGGTGGAGATAAATTCACAAGTGGAAATAAAAATGAGATGAAAGTCAGGAGGAACACGTCACCCGCAAAAAAAAATGGAAAAATCACATATTTACTGCACATCGACGGAGAAAGACAGACCAGCGAGCGGCTGGATGAAGATATAAAGTTTATCTCTGTGCGGCGTTATATAAGAAGCTCGTCGGTAAAAAGCCTCGGGAGAATTGATTCTCACACCAGCTGCTGTTCCAGAGTCTGCTGTGTGCCTTTTTTCCAAACAGATGGCGGAGACTAAATGGTTTCTAATGTAGTAAACATATCTTATGGATAAAAGTATCAGGACACGCCTCTTAATCATTGAATTTAAGTGTTTCATTAAGTCCCATCCGTACAGGATTATAAATCTTGCACCGAGCCATGTACCATCTCTGTATGTCTACAGCTTTGTGGGAGCAGTTTGGCCCTTACATTCTCATTGGATAAACAAAGTTGGGGGTGGGCAAGGTTGGTCAGACTCCTGACCCCAACCCCAGCTAAGAGCTCGGAGATGAGTTATAACAGCGGATCACACCGACAGCGGATTTTACAAAGTCTGGTAGAAAGCCTTCTTCATGTATGGGAACCTGTTATAGTGCAAAATAAGGAACTAACTCAGACTAGGACGCCCCACCAGCTCTTATTGGTTGAGGGTAGGAACGTCCTGGTACCACGAGATCAGGCCTTTGGTTTTCATTATCTATTAGTTTTTATTCTATGGGTTTTGGAATAACTTGGTATTCAGTTATTTACATATGGCTAGTAGGCTTTAAATACATTTTTAAAGGCAAGTGAGTTGTAATGATGTTTGCATGTTCTGCTATTCCTTGTGCCAGTTACCTCTGAGGGCTGTGACCACCTTCCACTGACACACAATGACATGACATTTACATATGGCTTAGTATCTCAGTGGTTCGGGTCAATCTGAAGGTTGTGGGTTCAAAGCTGAAGTTCCACTGAAGTTCTCTGGTTTCCTCCCACAGTTCAAAATCATGGATCAACATCAATTGAATTCTCCAAATAGCCCCATATAGAGTGTGTCGGTGTGAGCCAGTGTGTGTCCAATGATAGATTGGTGCCCTGTCCTGGGTGTATCTGCCCAGCGCCCAAAACTCTCTCCCCTAGATGGTCATGGGGAACCCCACCATGACCCTAGTATGGGATAAAGCTGAAGAATATGGATGGATGGATATTTGAAGTAGTAGAGTGATCGTATTCTTAGTAATACAATGTTAAAAGTACATGTAGATGACGCCATCGCCATAGAATAACTTAAAGGCACATGGTCACATGGCCTGAACGTGACACACACTACATTTCCTAAAGAAATCTGAAACACTTGGTTCTGGCAATCTGTGAATGGGACAGGGCCCTTGAAGAAAACATTCACAGTCCTCCACTTCCCTTCCTTCAGTGCTGCTTAAAAGAACAGCCTGTTAACTGGCATTCAGACACGACTTTGTGTAAAAGTGAGCGTGTTAAGGTCTTTGATCTGAGGATTATGTTTGCTCCTGGCCTTCAGGATAGGCTTTGGCCGCCTCACCATTCTCCTCTACCACCACTCGCTTTCAATTGTAATCACCTTCAACCCTCAACTGAGAGTTCCACTCCCGCCTCTCTAAACATCTGGCTTTTAGCGACAGGGTAGGCATTTCCACTTTGGTAATACACACTGGGTTAACAGAGTGAGTGATGATGAGGAGGAGATGGCGCGTTCCCCTGTAAGGCCTTTATTAGATGCAATTTGTCAATTGTCTCTTTGCAGAAATTATTTCCTCATCAAGCTTTCAAAACCGAAAGCCTTACATGGAATTTTAATGCAGATTGTGATGGAACTGCAGAGTGCTTTACTAAAATATAATTAGTTGCCCGTTTGTTTGTTTGGGAGTTTAATGTCTGGACAGCATCGGCGGCATCATGGTTCCAAGTGATTCGCTGACGGCAGAATGAAGGGTGTGTCTAATTCAGCCACCAGCATGTGTTTAGAATACGGGACGAGTGAACCTACGAGGTCTACGAAGGTTAAATAATGCTAAATGGGGCAAATGAAGTGATGTGGACCAGCTGGACTTTAATATGTTCTCATTATTTTGTTCCTACTAGGGATTCACGGTTCGAATGCCCATCTGGGTGGAGTTTCCATGTTCTCCCCATGTCCGCGTGGGTTTTCTCCGGGTTCTCCGGTTTCCTCCCACAGTCCAAAAACATGGATCAAGTCAATTGAGTTCTCCAAATTGCCCCATATAGAGTGTATGTGTGCGTGTCTGTGCGTGTGAGTGTGTGCCCAGCGATGGATTGGCGCCCTGTCCTGGGTTTATCTGCCCAGTGCCAGAGGCGTTCTCCCCTGGATGGGCATGGGGAACCCCACTGTAGAGGATAAAGTGGAAGATAATGAATGAATGAATGAATGAATATTTTGTTCCTGAGGGTTAGGAATGAGGAGAATTAGGTTGCAGAAGAATTCAGGGGTTAAAATCTGGGTGTTTTATTCTACGCAGAGCGTTTACATCAACCGTCTTTGCACGGCGGGGGGGAGTCATGCTGTTAAAAAAGCCTTTCCCACGATGCCGACACAAAGATGAAAGCATATCATCAACTCCAATATATATAATATGTATGCAGCATGAGCGGTAGCCTTAACGGTAACATGTGGGAATAGAACCTTAGCCCCGGTTCCGTCCTGCTGACCGTATGAACCACAGAACCTTTTACAAAATACTATTCTGAATCGTTTCCCACTTTGACGTACAAAATGGCTTAGTGTTTAGCATGTTCTCCTCTCAGCGCTAGGGATCCCAATCTGGGTGGAGTTTCCTTGTTCTCCCCACGTCCACGTGGGTTTCCTCCGGGTTCTCCGGTTTCCTCCCACAGTCCAAAAACATGGACTAAGGTCAATTGAATTCTCCAAATTGCCCCATATAGAGTGTGTGTGTGTGAGTGAGTGTGTGCCCAGTGATAGATTGGCGTCCTGTCCTGGGTGTATCTGCCCAGCGCCCGAAACGTTCTCCCCTGGATGAGCATGTGGAACCCCCCTGCGACCCTAGTAGAGGATAAAGCGGAAGATAATGGATGTATGTATGGATGGATGGTTGTAGGTGGGATCTGTGTCTGTATTGTGTCACTGTGTGCAGTGTGTGTGTGTGTGTGTGTGTGGAGGTCGAATTCCTGTGTGTGTATGTACAGCAGGTAAAATAGATCCCTTTATTTATTAGATGAGATTTTAACCTCTGTATCAACAGAAGGAAGTGAACTTGTTGATGTTGTTAATGTACTGAAGTATGAAGTACAGAGTTTTTCTTAGAAGTGAAGTGAACTTCAGGAACATCAAATGGAACTACTCAAGTACACATAACATTAACTTGTCTTTATTGTCTGCCGAGTGGACGTAGAATCTGTCCTTTACCGTTTTTCTAGAAGCCGCTCGATTTTTCCGCATGCACTTGCTTTAGAGATCTCGATAAATAGAGATGCGACGTAAAGATCTTTTTAACTGAAGCACCTGCTTGAAGGGAATTTTACCAGCTTGACCTTTAGTCGGCAAATGTCCTCACTTTTCTCAAGGAAAGCCAACAACGCCGCCACCCAGGGTGCAAATGGTGCTCCGTTAAACAACCAAAAGAAAAAGCAAGTCTCCGAAGCCACGCTGCACATTCAATTAAATTACAATGACCAACGAAACGGCGGATGTGTGTGTCTTCGGGGTCCTAATTATTAGTATGAATCAATCATTCATGAGGATAAACTTGGTCCCCAGTGGGCCTGCGTGGGCTGGTTACAAGCCTGTTCTTACCTTGATAGATATCATGGATATATTATTTTTTTACCTTTTGAAGTAATTATGTTTTTTAATTAGTACATTGTTATCTTTTACCTAATGGGATCCCACAAAGCGCAAACCGACCGCAGACTGACGGCAGCCATGGCAGGATCAGAGGTTCTCTGAGTCACATAGACGCTGCATTATCATCATCAGAGCGTTTATCTAATGACTAAGCTGGTCACAGATCTGATTACATTTATAGCTACTGACTAGCGCTTTGACAGTTTTCCGGCTGTATGCATGAGAACATCATCGCTGCAGGAATTCATCTGGAGGTACATCAGACCGAAGAGCCTAATTCAATTAGCCAAAATAAATGTTGCCTAAATGACATTCAGGTTACATTTAATTATTAACATTTTGTCATTTAGCTGATGCTTTTATTCAAATTGATTTCCAAGTGAAGGGCGGCACGGTGGCTTAGTGGTTGGCATGTTCTCCTCTCAGCACTAGGGATTTTAAGATCCCAATCTGGGTGGAGTCTACACGTTCTCCCCGTGTCCGTGTGGGTCTCCTCCGGGTTCTCCGGTTTCCTCCCACAGTCCAAAAACATGGATCAAGGTCAATTGAATTCTCCAAATTGCCCCATATAGAGTGTGTCTGTGTGAGAGTGTTTGCCCAGTGATCGATTGGCACCATGTACTGGGTGTGTCTGCCCAGCGCCCGAAACGTTCTCCCCTGGATGTGCATGGACATGGGCATGGGCAAACCCCCACCCTAATAGAGGATCAAGCGGAACATAATGGATGAATGGATTTCCAAGTGAGAGATTACATGTCACAAATTATTTGCCGATCTGGTTGCAAAGCCTCGACTATTCCCCACCCTCTTTTTTAAGCATGTACTTGTCGACAAAACGTGTTTTGAAAACGCGGAACGTCTCGGAATTACAGAGTAAACAACAGGAAGATCAACCCCCATTACGCAGAGGTGGAGGATGTGGAGCGAAGATTATGGTTAAAGCGCCAGACGGCAGGCGTCGCTAGAACGTAGATAATGTGATGGTGTAAGTACGAGGGAGCAGATCCAAAGTCATAGTCAGGGCCTTGTTTTAAATGCAGAAAACCACACAAAGCCAATGGAGATATATATAATAATGCCACGCCCCCTTTTACCTTACGCCTTTACAAAATAATATACGAAGGTTCTTGGAGGTTTGGCGTTCTAGATAATGGCTAATCACTGTGAAAGGGCAGTGCACCATACTCCAGTGACATGTTTAGCATTCTAGAGAGTCACTATGTCCCAGGAGTGAAGGTCAGCGACTCGGATTTCAAAGAAACGTACCTTTAGATATCTTTTAAAGAACTTTTCACAACATCTGAGCTGTTTTGCTGTCACCCAAAGGGCCATCGGTATATATTATATATTAGTTTCATGGTGCACCCTACTCAGGTTCTCGGCTGTTCTGGAATACACAGACAGGTCAATTAGATTTTCGACGAAGGGCTGCGAAAGCGGGGTAGCAGTTTAATTTCTTTTCGGCGTCAGCGGTGATGTATGGGTCTTCTGACTGTTTGTGGTGCAGATCAGTCCGCTAACAACACTGAACCACCAGGTATCGACATTCTGCGCCGTATTTCCCATAAAGTAATCCCCCAGCTGAATAAAAGGTTCAAGCCCTGCTTTAATCATCAGGTCAACACAGAAGTGGGGAACGTCATTACGAATTCATGCGGATCTATTTTCAGGAAGGCGCTCTGTTGTCTGAGATGCTTTGCTTGGTTTTTGGAGGCCAGGGGCAGGAGCTCGTGAAAACGGGTCTGATTGATGGCCTCAGTGCAGAAGCTCGGTGTGCGGTGCCCCGGGGAACCGGCTGTAAACACACAGCCTCAGCCTCGCGATGCATACCAGTCCCCCATAACCCTCCCTCCCTGAGTGCTCCTGCCCTCATTCACTGTCAGCCCCTCCCTCCTTCCCTCCCTCCCTCCCCACCACCACTTCCTTCCAGAATTACAACTCCCATGCGGAGAGGGGTTCTTCACCTTCACTAATGCGTAGCACCGAGAGCCACTTTTACCAGCGGGAGCGCCGAAATAAACCCAGGCCCCTTAAGAACGCGGTGCGTGCACACGTGAAACAGAACGCATTCATGAACAGTACGAGAACAAAGGGATTATGGCTTTCATGAGACCATTAGCACTTCAAAGCGGAGGACGGCATCGTCCCGACGCGGCGGCGGCGACAAAAACATGACAGGGTCACGGAAAATCAGGCTTCCAGGTAAAAAAATAAATAAATAAAGGAATCGGTGCTAAACAGCTGGCGGTGGTTTAGCAACCGAACCAGGAACCTTTTATACAGAAAGTACCCGTTTCACCCCTAAATACAAGAACCTCAATAGTTTCAGAGGTGTGTTGCGTCTTTTGGGGTGACTTCACTTCTACAAAAAAACAGTACATTTCCATATATATATATATGTATATATATATATATATTCATTCATTCATTATCTTCCGCTTATCCTCTATTAGGGTCGCGGTGGGGTTCCCCATGCCCATCCAGGGGAGAACATCTCGGGCGCTGGGCAGATAGACCCAGGACAGGGCGCCAATCCATCGCTGAACACACACTCACTCACACAGACACACTCTAAACAGGACAATTTTGAGAACTCAATTAACTTGATCCATGTTTTTGGACTGTGGGAGGAAACCGGAGAACCTGGAGGAAACCCACTCAGACACGGGGAGAACATGGAAACTCCACCCAGATGGGGATTCGAACCGGGAATCCCTAGCGCTGAGAGGCGAACGTGCTGACCACTAAGCCACCGTGCCGCCCTATATATATATATATATATATATATATATATATATATATATATATATATATATATATATATATATATATATATACACACACACCAATGTGTGTGGATGGTTTGCTTATGCTCATTTATTATTTATACTGTTTCTTTACTTTTTTCCAAAAGTATTATTTTTTTGGTTTAATTTTAACTTCAGCCAAAATTCTAAGACAACAGGGTTAAGTCCTATTTTTTCTGTGATTTGTCTCATCACAGCTCAATGTCTTCTACTTAGTCCTATACTAGGGTTGTTGGTTCCCATGCCCATCCGGAGGAGAACGTTTCGGGCGCTGGGCAGATTATTAGTATGAACCCAGGACAGGGCGCCAATCATTCGCTGGGCACACACGCACTCACATGGACACTCTATATGGAGACACTATTGATGGGGTAAATTAGAGGACGAGGCAGCACGGTGGCTTAGTGGTTAGCATGTTCGCCTCTCTGGGGATTCCCGGTTCGAATCCCAATATGGGTGCAGTTTCCATGTTCTCCCCGTGTCCCTGTGGGTTTCCTCTGGGTTCTCTGGTTTCCTCCCACAGTCAAAACATGGATCAAGGTGAATTGAATGCTCCAAATTGCCCCATGTAGAGTGTCTGTGTGAGTGAGTGTGTGTCCAGCGACAGATGTGGGTGTTTCTGCCCAGCGCCTGGGTCGTTCTCCCCTGGATGGGCATGAAGAACCCCCCCCCTGTGGAGGATAATGCAGAAGATAATGTATGGAATGAATTTAAAGGGGCCAATTCACCTTGAATACAAGTTTTTAGGCTTGGGAAACCGTCTGGGACACGGGGAGAACATGACACTAGATCCCCAGCGGTGGGAGCCCAATGTGCAAACCAATACGCCACCTCGATGTTTTAATTAATTAAAGTAAGAAGGCCTCATTCCAAAGGCTTTTACGCCAAAGTCATGGGTTGCCCATCCGAAATTATTAACTATGAAACAGCCCCCCCCCCCCCAATCTACGCATGCTTTTGGGGAACCAACTGATTAAATGGTAAGAAAGATGAAAAAGTCGGTAATAGCAGCACCTTTTCTGCAACCAAGTGAATTTTCCGCCTATTATTTACATTAGATGTCATTATTTGAGATGCATAAAAGCACAGGATGCTGGTCACAGACCGGAAATTAGTCGGCTGTTTGTTCCGACAGACACTATTTTCAGTCCTGCAAGGAGGCAATTTGCCCAGAAAGCAAAAGCCCTGAAATAAAAATGGTAATAATTGGCCCTAAATAAGCCACAGTTTGGTCTTGTTGCTTGCGTGTACTGTACACTGCGCCCTTCATCGATCCTTGACGCTAACCCGAACAGAGCGCAGTCAAGATATAAAGATGCTGCACTTTAAATTAACGTGGCACGTAAACAGCATGTCCGACACTGCGCTCGGAGCCGCAAACAGACACCTACACACTTACAGAAGATTCCGACCCTGAACCAACTTAAGAACATCGGAGGAGAGAACATCTGCCGCTACGCTCCAGCCTTTCATAACCGACTCCTCGCTCTCCAGGAGGTCAGGGCCATCTGTACCGTCCTTCGTCTCATAGGTTCTTATCATCTTACAGACTGGACACAGATTTTTTTGTCCCCGAGATCCGGCAACACGGCGATGTTCAGCGTATTTATTCTGCCATGTTGTCAAAGCAATGGGCTTCAGGTTCCACAAGGTGGAAGCATTCTGCATTGCTCTAAGACTCAGGCATCGTAAATAATTGAGTACGGAAGGCCACAGCAGGCCAAATTCCATTATTTAGGGTAACCAACTCTTCCAATTTCCTTACAAATAGACAGAACATGACAATTACAATTACACAATGTGTGCTGTCAATGTGCGAATATATTCCACTTCACGATGCCCTAGGAGTGAAAAGGCAGTAGGGTGGTGCTGTTATTATTAACATCTCTGCTGTTCAGGAGTCGGAAACAAGCGCCGGTCTCCACACAGGTTTGTCATTGTGGGTGTTCGAGTGTTGAGCTCTTTCTTATAAAGGCAGCAAACGAGAGCAAGATGTCCGTTCGGCTGAAGCATCCTGACAGCCTCCTCTCCAAGAAGGTGCTTATTTGTGGATACTAAGAACTCTGGCTTGAGACTCCGTGCTGAATCCGTGTCAAGGGCAAAAGAGAGCGTGTGCCGGTTTCAAGGCAGCCTGCTCGTATCGCCGGCTATTTTAATATTTCAAGCAGATTTTCGTAAATGGGAACTTTTTCCAACAACATAGAGCAGCCGTCGGTGACCTTGCTGTGCAGTCAGGATGGAAGAGAAAAGGTCCTTCCCCAAAGCGTTCATGGCAAGGTGCTTGATTTCATACAACTGAAGAAACGGGAGTGATTACGGCATGTACATTTACATTTAGTCATTTAGCAGCGACTTAGAAAGGAGAACACCACAAGTCAGTAGTTTTTGAGAGAAAAAAATTGTAGGGTATGGTAGCTCAGTGGTCAGGGCGTTGGGTGTTGGGCAATCAATCTGAAGGTTGGGGGTTCAAATCCCAGGTCCACTGCAGTTACCAGTGTGGGTCCTTGAGCAAGACCCTCAACCCTCATTGCTCCAGGGATGTTGTGATGAACCCTGTGCTCACCTTGTAAGTCGTTTTGGATAAAGTGTTTGCTAAATGACCAAATGTAATGTAAATGTAAAACCTTCCTCTCTTCCCTTCACTCTATCTTTTTAAAATTCACTCCGGCTCGTTCACTTCGCTCCAGTGATGATCGCCGCCTGGTGGTTCCACCTCACCGAGGAGCTGATTCTCACTCTGTGGCGTTCACCACTGCAAATTGGTGGAACCATCTTTCCAACTCTGTCACTTGCCATTTTTGAGAAACTACTGACGACGCATTTTTTTAACAAATACCTGATGTAAAAAAAGGGGGGGGGGGGGTGGCACAGTGGCTTAGTGGTTAGCATGTTCTCCTCTCAGCACTAGGGATTCCCGGTTCGAATCCCCATCTGGGTGGAGTTTCCTCCCACAGTTCAAAAACATGGATCAAGTCAATTGAATTCTCCAAAATTGCCCCATATAGAGTGTGTCTGTATGAGTGAGTGTGTGCCAAGCGATAGATTGGCGCCCTGTCCTGGGTCTATCTGCCCAGCGCCTGACACGTTCTCCCCTGGATGGGCATGGGGAACCCCACCGTGACCCTAATATAGAATAAAGCGGAAGATAATGAATGAATAAATGAAAAAAAAGGGGGGGGGTGCAGTATCATATGATGATCAGGTTTGATAATTGTACAGTGCAGCTGGTTTTCTTCATAACTACTGACTGGATAAAAGCGTCTGCTGAATGTAAATGTAATGTAAATGTAAAACCAGCTACATTGTAGAATTGTGTCCCAATCCTTCTGCTCATACAGTGTAAAAAGCAAAGGCGTGTTTATGCCCTGCATTTTTTTAAGGTATATTTCTCAGGCCATTAAGAGATGAAAATCAGCAAGGGGTCAGGGCAGGGATACTAATGAACGAATCGGAATGTGCAGCGAGATTAATGATAGTCCAAAGAAATTCAAAGAAAGTGAGAATGCGCAGTGAACTGTGGCTGTGGAAGAGGTTACGCTGAGGCTGTAACTAAGGGAGCAATTAGAACAAGGCAATTTACTGGGCTAATTAGCGGGGGCACCTGTTTTAGTTTGTACTTAACCCGCTGTGCCACTCCCGGTTGCCATTCTCTTCCCCATTTGCCTCGCAGCGAGCGGAGCCGAGTCCCGGTGTGAGGGCTGAAACGCAACGCTGTGGGTTTTGTTTGTGTTACTGACTCTGTTTACTGAAGCTGCTTAATACTGAAACCCGAAAACCAGCGTTCAACGAAATCACAACGCTTCACTCTGCCGTCATGCATTTCAACTTTACAGGTAAAGCTTCCTGTTTCTACACTCATCCCTATAATATTCTTGCTTTTACTTTTTTTTGTTGTTGCCACAGCTACAATAATCCATTATAAACAATAGTTGCCACAACTACTATAATTTCTCATAAACGACGGTAAAAGTGATTAGGAGATCTATTTGGCCCCCCGTATTTAGACACAGAGGTATTATTTCTGCACATTTAATCCATTGGTGCAGTGACACACACACACACACATACACACACTGAGTGAAGTAAGCAGAGTTGTACGCCACCCTGTGGCACCCTGTACACGGTGCCCGGGGAACAAGGCATTAGTTGCCTTGCTCAAGGGCACAGCCACAGTACTTGGTACCTCAGGTCGCAAGGCTGGTTTCTTTACCTCAAGCCTACAACTGACCCTTGTTGGTTGCCATGACTACTACTATCCCTCATAAACAATAGATGCCACAACCACTAAAACCCCTCATAAACAATAGTGGCCATGACTTATTGTCCTTTATAAACAACGCTAGTCAAAGCTACTATAATCAATTATAAACAATGGTTGCCACGACTACTATATTCACTTATAAGCAGTTGTTGGCATTACTACTAACTACTATTAATTCTGGTCTCAGGTTTCCCCTCATCATTTTATCCATGATGTTATCAACGATGTTTGCAAATAATAAAATCATTTTCTGGAGAAAAGAGGGGTCCCCATGCAGAGGGGGAAGTTCTGGGTACAACCTGGACAGGGCACCAATCCACCACTGGGCACGCACTCACACTATTCGGGGGCAATTTAGCAAGGGACAACTTTTATATATATATATATATATATATATATATATATATATATATATATATATGAACATAGAAGCACTTAAAATAAATTGTGGGGGTTACATGCAGTACGTTCCCAACACCTCGGTGCTTCATCAATAAGTAACGAAGCTGCAACCTGAAACAGACGACTTAATGAAGCTCCAGCTTTCATCAAAATACCACATCGCTCCTCCAATAGGGCTTCATTTGCCAAATCCTGCGATTGCACAAAAGGAAGTTTAAAAGCAGAAATGCCCGTGACGGGACAGTCCTCTGATGTTAAATAAGCAAGCAGATGAGATTTGTGGAGTAGCAGACACTCCAGCTTCTAATGAGCTGCTTGCAGCAGATGCAGGCTGTGAGTGATGGGTGATGCCTCAACAGCACCGGCCCTGGTGACTAATTTACTCTCTTTTGTTCTTCAGACTCATGCAGCAGAGCTATCTGCTACCAATCCAGATGTTTGAGGTATAATTACAGGCACATTAAGTAACGAATCAGGTGGAGGTAACTAAGGCTGCGTGTTCAGCCGGTTCAGAGCTCAGAGATCTCTGCGCACTGTGGCCCCGTCGCACTGCGGCCCCGTCGCACGGTGGCCCCGGTGTGTGATCTCGATGGTGCTGTGCTTTAGAACCGTTTCCCAAGCAGCAAGTTTGTTTTGAGCACAACACTGATGCTTGTTGCGGCTCAGCGGTGACATGATTTTGGTACCATGACAACCAGGATTTTCTTTGTCGTTGTATTTATTTTTTGACTGTGTGTAAAAATAAAAACAAGGCAGACGGGGGCATTTAAAGGTCAGAATGGTGTGGCGATACATTCAGTAGAAACCAATCCTATTATAAATTATTATGCAATCATTATTAAAGACGATAGCAGATTCGTGACAGGTGAAACAAGTGGATAACGTCATTGATTTTTAGAAACACGCTGTAAATAATGTAAAATATTTACATATTGTAGAAACACGCTGTAACTATTATAGAACTTTTTAATTAAGAATGAAAACAGAGGATCGTGGTCATAGTGACAGCTTAACACTGCAATCCTAATGATGACATCATGGTGTTTTCCAAAAAATGAATATATTTGCTATTTTAAAGGCCCATTAAATCGATGTTGAAATTTAGTCTGCAACTTATATCAGTGAGAAAAATGTGAAGTAGCCATTTGGAAAGCTGTGGGAGCGCCTTAAAGAAAGCAGAGGGAAAAAATACATTGGTATGTTCTCCGGTGGTGCATCCACCACATGACATGTGTCGTTTTTTTTTTATACAATGACTTTCTATTATCATTTTTTCTATCTTTGCAAAATAAAAAGTGGTAAATACCAACAGAACGCTTTTTTAAAAATCACTTTTTCACCATGACATCTGATGTCCTCTGAGGAGAACCAACATTAAAGCATTTACTAAGTGCACATCCAGCGAGTGTGGCATATTTGTAAAATACCCTGAGCATAAATTACAAACCTTTCGTCATACTTTAATTATACTGCAATTAAACATTACAACCTCCTTTCACTCCGAATGGTGCCTCTTTATCTGGAACGTCTTCAATGAGACGAAATTTGTGCGAAAAAAAAAAGCAAAAATAGAAAAGTGAAATCACTCATGGCGCAGTAATTACAATCCAATCTGACCAAACGAGGCTGAGACTGTCACTGAAAATAACTGCAATCAAGCCATCTCCTTTTGTACTAAACATCGGCGGATGAGCCGAGAAGCCTCGCCGATGTCAAATGTGAGTGAGGGTGCAGTTCTTAAAAGAGCCCAGAAGCAGGGATGATGACACACTTGCCACAAGCCCCATTCAGAGCCATATAATGGACCACTTTTAATTGAATCTAATTCCCGAGATGCTAAACGGCGCATGTGATCGAGTGGAAGTTATCCCGTCTCAAAATTTCTGTCTGAATTGGTTTTCATTACAGAGGAAATAATACGTGCTCCTGAGGCCCAATTGACGTTTAAAAGAATATATTTAAGAACTTACGGACCCCACCGCAATTAAAACAAATGTGTAAATATGTTGCTGCTGTTTGCCTTGTGTTTTTGTTAAAGGCGTGTGGTTAAGGAACCAACCTTGTGGCCTGAAGGTCCCCGGTTTGATTCCCGGTCCCTCCAAGTTCTGGATGAAGTGCCCTTGGGAAAGGCCCCTAACCCTGATTGCTCCCTGGGCACTGTATAGAGGGCTGCCCCATGTGGGGCCATACTGTAGGCAAAACAGATCACGTTCTTTTAAATGGAAAACGTAAAAAAAAAATTTTAATTATAAGACCGCAAGATGTTGGCTCATGGTTGCTATGCTTTGATGCTTCCGTTAATCTGTCCGCTGTTTAGTCTCAAAACAAGGTCCTACCGCCCTGATAAAGTCAAAGCGTGATCCATTTTACCTCGTGTTTACAACCATGGTACTTGGTGGGACCGAGAAGCAAACCTGGGACCTTCAGGTCACAAGGCTGGGTCCTTAACACTAGAAGTCCCAGGAATTTCGTCCCGAAAGAGGGTCAAATGACCCTTAGTCCAAACTGCCAACTCTGATGGCTCCGATTAGCATCCTTTCATCCCATCCAGCCTACGATCGTCTAGTAAAGTCTAGAGACAGTCAAAAAGTTCCCTCATGTCATAACATTCCTAACTACTTATGCTTTTGTTGAAGACTTCACTCTCTACGGCAACCTCCATGTGATGCAACCTCCACTTTCATCATCCATGCCACGTTCTGGGTGAAGGTTGTTCCCGGCTCCGTGACGACGATCCCACCATGGATGGCGCGTCCACATATGGTACATTTGTTGGATTATTAAAGGTGGCCGTGATCGCAGCTCAGTCGAGGCTCAGGAGGCTGGGTCACGGGGCAGGTGCGAAGCTCGGCGGAGCGTTGTGTAAAGGCTGCTCAAACAGAAGCGCTGTTCTGGAGGTTAGCCTTTAGCGCGGCACACACTTCAACCCCATTCTGCGTTGGTATTTGGAGACTTTTGTCCACATGCGACGTGATTGTTTGCACGCTTGTTGACTTTACACGCCGCGTGTCGCAACGAATGTGAGCAGCTCTGCGGCGCCTTCAGGAAAGCGCTGAGCGCGAGTCACAGGGGAGACGTCGCCTTCACTCAGCTGCGCTCCGGCCCGGCGGCCGTGACCTTTGCCTGACGCCTGTCTGTCTTGTCATGTCAAAGCT
Source organism: Corydoras maculifer (assembly GCA_019802435.1). NCBI lineage: Eukaryota > Metazoa > Chordata > Actinopteri > Siluriformes > Callichthyidae > Corydoras > Corydoras maculifer. Next base: position 383,381 of record JAFMOD010001158.1, read on the forward strand.
GCGTTGAGGAATTTGGGCGGACCTGACGGGAGCGCAGACGGGTTTTTTAAAGGAACGGGCTACGTGTGAAACCCCGGCAGCACCAGGAGCCACGTGCTTGGGCGGAACTCGTGTCGAAAGTTTTAATGAGAAACGACACCGTGTCCCGGTTACTCTGAAACACCTACGGGAGCGCTGAGGACGTTCCAAGAAGGCCCCCAATTCTGCGGCTAGAACAGCTTTTATTCTTCTGAGATGGAGTTTAGGAGTTTCCACAGGAATGCATCGCCCATCCATCCAGAAAAACTGTTAGTGTCTCCACCTCAGAGCGTCCTGGGTTCGATTACCAGGTTGGCTGAACAGAGGTCCTGCCGCTGCCGCTGTGGGTGTACCAAATCCGAGTACTCTGGAGTTCCTTTGTCTTCCCACAACTGACAAATATTACTGTTTTGCCTCATGTGACAATTAATAAAAGTTATTAGACATCAAACATCTAAATAAACAAACCACAGAATCCCTCCATCAGCATCTGTACAACCGACATTATAAAATAGGTAGTTCAGATGCTTAAATCTGATTGGCTGAGCTGTTTGTCCAGCTGTGACATCATTAACAATAACACACACCTCTGGGTGCTTCACATTCTTATCAATGCGTGATACACAATACATTATTTCATCTGGTCATTTATTTTTTTATTTCAATTATTAAATACAGATTGGAGGGCGGCACAGTGGCTTAGTTAGCATGTTCTCCTCTCAGCGTTAGGGATTCCCGCTTTGAATCCCCATCTGGGTGGAGTTTCCATGTTCTCCCCATGTACACGTGGGTTTCCTCCTGGTTCTCCAGTTTCCTCCCACAGTCCAAAAACATGGATCAAGGTCAATTGAGTTCTCTAGAGTCTGAGTGAGTGTGTGCCCAGTGATAGATTGGTGTCCTGTCCTGGGTGCATCTGCCCAGCGCACGAAACGTTCTCCCTTGGATGGGCATGGGCCAAGAAACCGGTATCCTGTTACTCAGCAATCAACGATCCCTTTAAAAACCAGACTAGATCAGGCTGCGGAAGATCAATTTATTATTGATTTTGCTTTTAATAAAGCTTTTAGGAATTAAATCTTGTTACAAGGTTGCATACAATTCTGAATAAATCATGTGAAAAGGGTGTAACGGGACTCCACTTCACCTCGTGCCTAATGACACCTCTTTGCCGTGATTTATTAACAATAAGGTTGCCCTCTCATAATTTCTGCTTTATTATAAAAGGGTAAGTTTTAAAAATTACTCTGATGGTTGTGGACTGGAGCAGGGAGATATAATCAGGATCAGGACATGAGATTATAAACTCGTCTTATCTGCTGCTTTACAGGTCAATAGCGTTTTGTGTAATTGTTTAATCACCCCAGTGGTCACGACTATAAAATCCAGAGGACTCATCAGCGAGTCGATCATTCGCAGCACCAGGTGACATCAGCAAAAGCCTGGAAGATTTGAAAGGTCCGCTGCAGAGCGAGGACGCGGGTAGGAAATGTTGTAGCGGAGAGCAAACACTAATTTAATATGAAGGTCGAGAGGGGGACAGATAGCTTCATGATGCTGAGAACATATTGTTATCTGCGCAGTGTTTTCGCTTTCCTCTGCATTATCTTGCATCTGAGACAACAGTTAAATAAAGTGGTAAGTCGCCTGATGACATTGCCTCTGGGCAAAGCTTAGTGGACAATTCTTATCTGCGCATAGCATATCTGAGTTCTCTATTCTGGGCCAGAAAAAAAAAAAAACTACAGCTATAAAAAGCGCAGGTCATTTGTACCACGGAAAAATCCAAAAGGAATCTGATGCAATTCATCAACCGAGAATTATTTATAATAAATTGCTTTATGCGAATAAGCAACATGGTGGACACTGTGAACTGGGGATCTATGTTCGAATCCCAATCTGGGTGGAGATTCCATGTTCTCCCCGTGTCCACATGGGTTTCCTCCAGGTTCTCTGGTTTCCTCCCACGATCCAAAAACATGGCTTCAACAGGTAGTATTTAACGCACCTGTCGGAGGTTCCACTGATGGTCAATGTGGACATGAGGCAGGACGTACAGGGTGGACTGTTCACAGCAGTGGCAGGAACTTGGTGTTGTGGTAGCAACACCATTCAGAGGCGTGTGGTTATTTCCTTGTGTCTCCATGTGACATTTGGTGCTGAAACTCAGGACGACAAGGATGCAGACATGCGGCGTTATGGAGACACCTGCAGGCTACGCAGACCTGATCACCGGCCCACAATTCTCGACTGTCTGGATGAGGCAAGACGTGGAGAGGGTGGAGGATGCCAGCAGGTGTGCCGGCGCAGAGTTCGCCAGGCGCCCGGGTTTTGGGTACCTCCTGCGTCCGAGATGGGGATGTCCATTGCAGGTGGCTATGGGCTGAAGGTTTTATACGGAGTCAAATTGCCCCATATAGAGTGTGTCTGTGTGAGTGAGTGTGTGCTCAGCGATAGATTGGCGTCCTGTCCTGGGTGTATCTGCCCAGTGCCTGAAACGTTCTCCCCTGGATGGGCATGGGGAACCCCCCCCCAGCGACCCTAATATAGGATGGAGCGGAAGATAATGAATAAATGAATGAATGTTGCTCCAATATTGACAAAAACTAAACCTTTTGTAACGTGTTAATGTGATTATATATGAGTGTGCACCTGCACAGAGCCCCATCCTCGTTCAAACCTTAATGCTGTACAATGTGTTTCAATGCATGAAACATAAGAGTGTTCTGAGTGCAGGGTCTACTTGTGTGAAGTGATTTTAAAGGTATTATATTCAGACGTATAACTGACTCACTGTGACACCATCGTACGCATATTACACTTTAAGAGCGAATAAGCCGACATGTCTTGACATTAGCGCTGCATACTGCTCACCCTTCCTCAGTGAGGTATGAGGGAGGGCGTTTAAAGATGACTAACAATGCACCGTCTGCGATGTTGACGAACGTTAACACTAAACTGAATAATTCTGCTGGGTATGAAAATGGCTTTCAGCCTCATTTTGTTCAAACACTCCTGAATTCAGCAATAAAAATCACGACAAGGGAGTGAAGATCCCTCCTTTCCGTTTAAGAATAAAGAAAGAACAGGGCTGCACTGGACTCTGCACCGCCGGCCGGCGCAGAGCAAACGTCCGGCATGCCAAGTGAAAACAAACTGCACAAAGGAGTGTGCGCCATTCATCTGAGCTTAAATCCGAGTCTGAATAAAAGCTCTGACAGAGACGGTGACATCCTTTTCTCCCTGCCAGCAGCATCCAGTCCAGAGAACGGTGCCACTTATTAGATGGTCGCCGTAACACTTGGTTATTAATATTGATTCCCGGCCCAACCGTATCGATTTTTGTTCCAGCTCTATCGACTGCAGCATACATATACTAATGATGGAGCTTAACCCTGTGAGAGAGAGAGAGCGAGAGAGAGAGAGAGGGAGAGAGAGAGAGAGAGA
>JAFMOD010001158.1:388259-454841 GCA_019802435.1 Corydoras maculifer
CACCCTTTACCACGGTGCCTGATGGGTCCACCACAGAGCAGGTATCATTTGGGTGGTAAATGGCTCTCAGTGCTGTAGTGAGATTCACCTGATGCTGGTTGAGTTTTATACTTGGGACAGTTGTAGGCTTGGGGTAAAGGAAACATGTGACCTGAAGGTTTCCGATTTGATTCCAGGTCCCAACGTGTACTATGGCTGAACTTCCCTTGGGCAAGACACCTAACCCTAATTGCTCCCTGGTCACCATATACAGGGCCCCTATACACATTCCTCTATGTGTATACACAGCAAACTAGTTCACTTTGAAACACTTTGACAATTAAGTGTTGCTATGATGAGCTTATGATACTAATTAGAGCATTATGCCACCACAAAATGCACAAGATTTCATCCCTTTGTGAGTGACCGATGACCCAGATTAATGGTCATATCATCCGTAATGCGCTTCTAATCCAAGAGTGAAGACGTGAATGCCGTCGATACGTCAGCATGTGGCGTGGCATGGTATGGAACGCAAAACCCCTTCATTAATCTCCACAGTGCTTTGTATAAGTCAATACATCAGGCAACTCATCATCTATTCCATTAGCATACCAGAAATCACTGATAATTTTACACGTGAATGGTTTTAACTTGAGAATCCGAGCGGGAGAGCGTCATCGCGTCTGCTCCTCATTTCAGGACGAGATAATTATCCCTAAACACTGTATTTACCCAGTCATCTCTCCTGTTGCGTCTCTTATTGGCACCCCACCAAGGTTTCGAGTTGATGATTAATAAGAAACTGTCTATATAAATTGAATTTGGCCGAGGCCCAAATCACATTACCGGCCTCGCCGAGATTAAACAATCCCCCAAGAGAGACTTAAATAAGCTGAGTCCCAAGAGTTCAGTAGCTCACCATGATCAAGTCCTAATGTTATCAATAAGTCCCAACAACAGGTGTTTATAAAGGAATCATACACTGGTAAAAAAAAAACAAAAAAAAAACAGGTATTTTTAAAACCCTGACCCAATTTTCCAATATTTTCAGAACCAAGAGGCAAAATTGATCTAGTGTTGTGTTAAAAATTCAAAATCCAGCAGATTTAAAATTCCTGGGCAACATAATCCCATGGACCAAACATGCTTCAGAGGATACCTCGTGTTTGTTGCCACTGAAAAGCTCAACATAATCATTTTAAAATCTTACAACATGGAAGGATATTTACAGATATAGACCTAAGAATGTTAACACTTTAACCCTATACAGAAGCTCGTTCAGTTAATGATGGTTAATTGATTTGTACATACATCATGCAGAATCTCATGAACCAATGAGTTTCTGCATGTCAGACCACAGAAGGTTTTTATTACACAAGGTCATGTTACAGCCCCCTTCATCCAGAGTGACTTACACATATTCCAACAGCCCAGTCTTATAGAAAACCGGTATTCTGTTACTCAGCGATAAACATTCACTTTGAAAACCGAACAAGAGTGCGCCGATTTTGTTTTTTTTCCAATTGGGCCTAACAAGACCTCTTTCCCCTGATTTATTCACAATAACGCATGCCATCATTTAAATCATCGCTTTAGTAAATAGCAAAAACAATTTAAAAACCGGGGTTAGAGCTCTTCATTTAAGACCTTTGGCTTTTATAAAATGCCAGATGAATGATGTCTGAGGCTGCATGTTTACTACTTACTAGTTTACTCTAAAAGCAGTACTTATTAGATGAAAAACTAGTGGCTGCAGTTTAGATTAGTTTGTTTTGTTACAAAAACTTAATGTGCATATACTTTTGAGGAAAAAATATACATATATATACATATATATACACACACACATATATATATATATATATATATATATATATATATATATATATATATATATATATATATATATATAAATGCTGCTAAGTGATAATTTCCAATTGAGCCGCTGATCAAAATCCAATTAACAACAAATAAATGTCAAAATTAAAAATGGATACAAGTTAAACGCTCAGGTCTTGGATTATGAGACAGATTGGACCGTTGTGTCATCATCAAGATCCCATTCTCACTGACGGATGAAGTGGACTTGAACATAAAAGCACAATGTGACCTCTGTGCGGAGACGACCGGCTGCACGGCGCCGAATTCATCGCCCTCCTTCAGTAAATGCACCATGATGTTGGAACAAGTGGCGCTCACTGAACCAACGGTCTGTCAAATCATTTTGCCATCAGCTTTAATGGCTTCTATGGTCATTAGACACGAGGACCTTCCCACCGTGGGCCCCATAACTGTCTCTTCCCTGGGACAGGCTCATGGCTCAGAGACCTCGGCGTGACTGCGCCGAACTGTCTTGGCCGTTTTAAGAGGTCCTCCCCGCTGTAAACTCCCCAGTCTGACCTTGAGCTCTTCTATGTGAACGCCACAGGATGAAGACTACACGCCGAGCCCACGCTGTATCAATTACAGTCACGTAATTAAGAATGAGTGTCTGAGGGAGATAAAGAATACCATTAGCGGGGCCAAAACAGTGGGAAACATACTGTCTTCGGATTAATCCTATTTTTCTGCAGCTGTTCTTCAGCCCTGCGCCCCTTTGAAGTGGAAATTGGGGAAATATCTAAGAAATAAACAGAGCCGTGCCAAAAGAAAGCTCGACAGAGAAAGACAGGAAGTGGAATGAAGTGCCTCTCACTTTTCCGCCGTTCTTTTGGTAGTGATATTAAAAAGCCTGTTCGTAAAGCACTCTGCCGGTCGGGTTTGTAAAGCGGCCATCGGGCTGCACGTGTGCAAACTGCTTTAAAGAGACGGGAATCAGCGAGGCCTGTCTAACACCACCGTACACTTTAAGGACATGTGGCTTTTTATGGCGTCTCATCTTTCTTCCTTCAAGCCATCAGCTCTGAAAACACACTACCTCACCTGAGACCTTAAAATAACTGTGCTCACTTTATTGCCCCTCCATCCCTGGATTTCTTTGGTATAATTCGTCATGCACAGCGTCTCGGCGCATGCGCTTCAGCTTCTCCTCTGTAGCACCTTGATTCGGAGGAACATGGAGTCATGTCCCTGTGTACCGCACACAATGCTTATGTTTGAATTTGAAATAGAAATAATTCATACTAGGGGCGGCACATACGAGGGGTGGCTTAATGGTTAGCACGTTCGCTTCTCAGCACTAGGGATTCCCGGTTCGAATCCCCATCTGGGTGGAGTTTTCATGTTCTCCCCGTGTCTGCGTGGGTTTCTTCCGGGTTCTCTGGTTTCCTCCCACAGTCCAAAAACATGGATCAAGTCAATTGAGTTCTCCCAATTGCCCCATAGAGAGTGTGTCTGTGTGAGTGAGTGTGTGCCCAGTGATAGATAGGCGCCCTGTCCTGGGTCTATCTGCCCAGCGCCTGAAACGTTCTCCCCTGGATGAGCATGGGGAACCTCACCGCGACCCTAATAGAGGATAAAGCAGAAGATAATGAATGAATGAATTAATAATTCATACTTAATCCATCCATCCATTATCTTCTGCTTTATCCTCTACTAGGGTTGCAGGGGGGGAGGGGGGGGTTTCCCATGCCCATCCGGGGGACAACGTTTTAGGCGCTGGGCAGATACACCCAGGACAGGGCGCCTATCACTATAACTGGGCACACACTCACTCACACCCGGAGAACCTGGAGGAAACCCACACAGTTTAAATGCCAATCTGGGTGAAGTTTTCATGTTCCCCCCGTGTCCACATGGGTTTCCTCCGGGTTCTCCAACAGTCCAAAAACATGGATCAAGGTCAATTGAATTCTGCAAAATTGCCCCATATAAAGTGTGTCTGTGTGAGTGAGTGTGTGCCCAGCAATAGATTGGCGCCCTGTCCTGGGTGTATCTGCCCAGCGCCAAAAACATGGTGAACCCTCCCCCCCAGTAGAGGATAAAGTGGAAGATAATGGATGGATGGATGGATGTTCTGATATCAGCCAGATATCAAACCTGTTTCAGGTTATAAAGAGCGCACACAGTGATTGGGTGGAGCCTCGTCAATCATTTCTAAACTGATTCCTATGCGACGGACGGTGTTCCTGCCGAAAGCTGCTTTGAGTCAAGGTACTGCCGTACAAACCTCTATAAACAAGGAATAAACCTGAAACACGGTGTAAATTGTGAAAATACACACAGCATGTGACCCCCACAGAAAGGCTGGGCAGACCGAATCTCGCCCCTGACTCCATCACAGCTGTAAAGTGAGCGCACCTGCCACCAAAACAGCTGGATGATCAATTTGACTGAACTTTACAAATAAGAGCGCGGGGAGCACCAGCAGCGAGGGAACGCCAGCGATTGCTCACCTGAAATCAGAAGTGAGCTGGGTAATGGCTGAATGCAGCGTCGCGTGTCTGCAAATAGTCTGTCAGCGTTCCCCGATTCGTACGTCTATCCCGTTACAGCGCATGCGACAGCCTAAATGTTTACTCTCAGCTCCGGCAGTCCGTCTGGCGACTGCGGATCTGTGGTGGAGAGGAAGTGAGGCGAGCTCGAGCCAGCCAGAAAAGAGCTGGAGTGTCCTGAATTAGTTCTAATGAGGTTATTAGCATGTGCATTCAACCAGCTCGAGAAGGATCTTCAAAGCCTTTTCCAATCTCCATCCAAGCATCTCGGCCAGACCGGAGAGGCCTCGGCTTAATGGATGAGATGAGATTCAGTGCAGTTTGGAGTTTCAACACCCCCCCCCAACCCCCAACATCCTCATTTCCTTTAAATCTCCCCTTCATGCCCCATTGTGACAAGAACCAGCGATAGATCACGGCACTTTCCATGACAGACCGATGCGTTAAATAAGCGACGCCAGAGAAATAATGTCGTTACGTTTGCAGATCGTCTTTCTCCCATCAGCCAAATTTAAAACATCAGGTCTGTGTACACGGAGCTTGAAAGAGCGATCAAAATGTCGTGACATCCCGACATCGCGGTCCTCGTCTACTACGATGAGGACGGTTCGAAGAGCCTCCGAAGAGCCTCGCGTTACGGCAAGAGGGGTAACCGTGAGGAAATAAATAATGAATTAGCAGCATTGAGGAGAATGTTGTGGGACTCGAGACTGCTTCTGTACCGGCAAGCAAAAAAAAAAAAAGTTATCTTCCCGACACAAATACACATGCTTTCCATAACCCCCGGCTTTAAAACGCCACTGAGCCGCTTGAGGCTCGTCGCCATTTCATTTAAACTTTAGTACCTGCAAAGCACATAAGCAAGTGTCACTGGTGGGGATAGACTGTGATGGATTCGGGCCGCAGGACTCGGGTCTCTGTCAGAAGCAAACTGGCCCCACGGTGGCTGTTCTGTCCAGAACACTGGAGGAGCTGTGTTAACACCCCGCCTTTCACTTCAGCTGAGAACATTCTCCCTCTTCCATCTTTACTCTTCTTTAGCTCATAATCTATACTCTCAATAAACTATACTACAATGTACGCTACATTTTACAGGCTCATTGCCTCAATTAACAAATGCCTTTTCGGTAATAAATAATCCATCCATCCATTATCTTCTTCTAGTAGGGTCGCGGGGGGTCCCCTTGCCAACCCAGGGGAGAAGGTTTCAGGCGCTGGGCAGATACACCCAGGACAGGACACCAATCTATCACTGGACACACACTCACTCACACTCTATATGGGGCAATTTGGAGAATTCAATTGTCCTCGATTCATATTTTTGGACTGTGGGACGAAACCGGAGAACCCGGAGGAAACCCACACAGACACGGGGAGAACATGGAAACTCCACCCAGATTGGGATTTGAACCAAGAATCCCTAGCACTGAGAGGAGAACATGCTTAACCACTAAGCCACCGTGCCGCCCTGATAACAAATAATAAATAATGGTAAATAATTAAAGATATTTAATTATATAAATAATTCAGGTTCGAATCCCGATTTGGGTGGAGTTTTCATGTTCTTCCTGTATCTGGGTGGAATTCCCTTCCACGGTCTGAAAACATGGATTCAGGGTGAATTGGCTAATCTAAATTGCCCCATATAGAGTGTGTTTGTGTGAGTAACTGTGTGCCCAGTGATAGATTGGCGTCCTGTTCTGGGTGTATCTGCCCAGCGCCCGAAACCTTCTCCACTGGATGGGCATGGGACCCCCCCCCACGACCCTAGTAGAGGATAAAGTGGAAGATAATGGATGGATGGATAAATAAACCACATGCTGATATTAAATCCCCCCCGACCCACGAAAGACGGAAAGCGAAGGCCATACCTTTTAGAAGCCTGGATCTTCTCAGCACTGATGCTCTGTATGATCTTTTCCAGCAGATCTGCGCTTGCACTTGGCGTCGTGAGCACTTTCTCTGTTCGCTGAGAGTTCAGACCGATGAGCAGGCCCAGTAAAAAGACCCCGGCGCCTGCCAGGAGGTACTTGATTATGCAGGTTGCGGTTCTCCGGTGCCCCTTGCTGAAGTGCGACACGTAGCTGGGATCCTCCTGCAGCCTCTCAAACCGGCCGTGGGGAGAGACCGAGGGCTGGACCGTCTCCCGGTCTGGATTCGTTCCTGTGCCGGAGGAGTTGTCCAGAGAGCGCGTCTCCAGCCGGAAGCTGTCCAAAGCCGGCTCCTCCAGCTCCTTTTCCATCTCCCACTCCAGTTCCATCGCGCCCGCCTGGAGCTCGTCGCTTTCCAGCTCCCGGGAGTTCACGGCGCTGGATCGGCCTGCGCCCACTTTCCTGTACGCCATGTCCTCACCTGCAAGTGAGAGAACGCATGAGAACTGAGACAGCGGTTTGTCTGCATGTGTAAACAGAACAGGAGAACAGCTCTGGCATGTGGATGAATCATGTGTGATGAGTGACATAAACCAACACGACTGTTTATAAAGTTATTATTTTAATGATGATGTCACATGGCGATGTATAAACACTGTTGACTCAATTTATAAACACTACATGGACAAAAATATTAGGAAACCTACACATTACACCTATGTGAGCTTAAATGCCAACCTTAAAATATTTAAATATTAATTCATTTAGAGCTTCCAATTCATCTTAAATCCATGTTTTTGGACAATGGCAGAAAACCGGAGAACCCAGAGGAACCCCACACAGAAACAGGGAGAACATGGAAACTATCCAAACCTGGATCCATAGTGATTGCCCTGATTGGCACCCTGCACAGCCCCCAAAACGTTCTCCCCTGGACAGGCAGGGGACCCTCCCAACGACCCTCGTATAGGATTAAGCGGACCATAATAAATGAATGGCGTTTATGTACATTATATAGGGGCAATTAGAATCAGCTAATTCCACTTAGACTAGATTGATTTGGACTGGAGAACCTGAGGAGGACATGAAAACACTACCCAGATTGGGATTCTATGCATTTCAGTCATTTAAAAGGTTTATTTAAATAAATGTAATGAAATATAAAATGTGTCGGCTGCACACACGACCCCAAATGTTCAGAACCATCAGACTCAGGATGCTATTGTTCTACAGATGTTCCATCAACATCCCGACCTTAGTGACCTTCATGGCAAATATTAGCTAATGCCTAAAGCACAAAAACATTTTATTGAAATAATCAGAAAATAAAAGAACACGTCTTTAGTTCAGCTAATAAAAATTTAATTAATCTCTGATGCTAAAGAATTAAAATGACAGAAAGGAATAAAAATATATTTATATAAAGGTTGATCATTGATATCCTTCTCTTTAAAGCTGACAGTGTTCGAACCCGCTCAGGACATTTCCAGAGGAAGTAGGAAGGACACATGTTCACGGCGATCGCAAAAAAAGACCATTAAAGGTGACGACTTGCAGAGATCAAATTCATAAAACAAGGAGCCTAGTGTCAAAGTACATCATCAAATTTAACTATCCCTTTTAAAGTTATTGCCCTAAACCCAAGCCAGCCCAGATAATAAGACAAGCCCAAAAGTGCCCTAGACATTGCGTTGTGGGCAAAGGCCATTACTGCCTTAAATCCAGACGGAGCTCGTGAAGGAAGGCGTTTCGGCTTTAGAGACCCACAAAAGAAAACGTATCCGGGACCGAGTGGTTCAGAGCGCGAGACTCAGAGCGAAAACATTCATTTAAAGTAAAATAAAATGCCCTGGCAAGTTAAAATAAGTCATTATGCAACAATAAACACACTTTACGACCTCACTGGGTGTTTGGGAGGAGATTTTATATACTGTAGATCAGATGTCTGTTCTCTGTCGGGTTCTTTATTCTCAGTGAGTTTGCTTTGCGCCCGAAAAATAATGACAAAATCATTTTCTCCTGCATGGTCATTTTTGACAACTTCAGGCTTTCAACAGTTTGGGGAAGGTCCTTTTCTGTTCATAAAGAAAGCAAGACTGAAAACCAGGTTCTGCACCCTGTGTGTGACCAGGTTTCCACCCATATTCCCAAAACACACAGAGGAATGAGTCCTCCACATTTAACCCATCTGGGCAGTGACACCCCCCCCCCACACATATATATATATATATATATATATATATATATATATATATATATATATATATATATATATGGAGCTTGGGGAGAAATTGGCCCGAAAAGGATTTCTTACCCAAGGGCCCTTCAACTGTAGTACTTTGTGGGACCTTCAGCTCATGAGGCTGGTTCCTAAATCACAAGCCTACGACTTCCCCAGAGTCAAAAACACAAAACCATGCTGATAGGAGCACGGTGGCTTAGTGATCAGCATGTTCTCCTTTCAGCACTAGGGATTCCTGGTTCGAATCCCCATCTGGGTGGAGTTTCCATGTTCTCCCCGTGTCCGTGTGGGTTTCCTCCGGGTTCTCCGGTTTCCTCCCACAGTCCAAAAACATGGATCAAGTCAATTGAGTTCTCCAAATTGCCCCATATAGAGTGTGTCTGTGTGAGTGAGTGTGTGCCCAGCAATAGGTTGGCATCCTCTCCTGGGTGTATTTGCTTAGCGCCTGAAACGTTCTCCCCTGGATGGGCATGGGGAACCCTCCTGCGACCCTCATATAGGATAAAGCGGAAGATAATGGATGGATGGATGCTGATAGGAACACTGGAAATTGTAACCGCCTCCTGATTGGACAACTAATGATTTAGTTTTTTTCCTAAAGTTTAGGTTTAAACTTAGAGGATGCCCTCCTTCTCCCTCCAGCCCCTTCAGTTAAAGTTGTCAAACTCTCAGGGAGGCGCTGACCCTCTTTCCCCGCCGCTGTCCCCTCCTCTCTCGCCTGTCTCTCTCACCCAGGTAGCAAGGAAGGATGGCGTTCGGGTGCCGCAGAATGACAGCTGACATTCAATCAGCCGAAATGTCAGCAATTTAATGCTCCTCAGCTCCACAACAGAGCCATCAATTAAAGGCCAATGGAATGTACCATCTTTGACACACCCCCCCCCCCCCCCGAGATTGATTTGACAGCGTCGCTAAAAATGGAAATCCGCCGGCGTGCACCCGCACCCCCGATGCTGGTACCGAGCTAAATCAATTATCCAAAGTATCCGAAAGCCAATTTTTAAATAGCAATCTATTCCTTGCGCCCCCCCCACCCCACCCATCACCCCCACCACCCCACCCAGCTGTATCAGGTTAGATTGAATTGCAGGTATGTGGCATGTTATTTTTGACATGAAAGACACTGGCGCCTGTGATTGACACTTTGCGGATACCGGCTGCTTCATCCAGACGGGAAGCGCTTCATGTATTGTGCATTTTTTTATCGTCCTAATCAATATTTATGAAAGTTCTGCTGGTAGAAGTGTAGTGGAAATTGGAAGAGACAGGCAGAGTTGGCGCAGCAGGGGAACGCCACGCTATCGCTCGCGGCAGATAAGACAACACGCCACGAGCAGCAAGACTAACGACATCTATCAAGAAGTGAATCTGAGCCAAATCCAAACAGGTATCAGAAACACACTAAAGCCCACGACCGACTCCTCTGCTGCCCAATAAACCGCTCAGGACGCTCAGCCCTCACAATATCCAAGGGCCATGACCCTGAGTCAGTGGTCTCAATAAGGACCAGTACAGATATTAAAGACAGGGTGTGTGGCGGGGGCGGGGGGGTGGATACTGGAGGACACAAAGGACTTTCGGCAAAAAGAATTCGGGAAAAAGAGCAGACAGAATATCTTCCCTTCAGTCACATGAAGCCAAGTCTCTATTCATGCAAAATCTGAAACAGACTCTAATAAAATGTTAATCCCGCCCACCTTCATCTGCCAAAAAAACGATACAAAATTTATATCCACTGGAACCCCCCCCTTGATATCCAAGACCCTGTTAACGGAGACACACCGCAGGGTGGTGTGTTCCACCGCATCTGTTCTTCTCTTTCGAAAACCTGTCACTTAACACCACACCCGTCCTCACCTGACAGGTCACTCTGCAGGAGAAGACGTATTAAAATTGTATGAACCCATGACAAGCGGCTGACAGTAATGCTAACCCGATCTTAATTAGGCAGCCTGAAAAGGCAGGTTTAAATAAGCCTTTAATTCATCGGGGTTTAAAGCGACTCTCCGTCAGTGCGTGCATTATTCATTCAGAGCGATGCATTATACAACACTTACCGCTTTTGTTTGACAGCTATCGAGGTAAACACACCGTAAATCTGTAAAGATACAACCCATGTCGTCAAACATTTCGAAAAGACGCACCTATCGGGGACAAACGCGGGTGTTACGGTAATACAGGTGTCCGTCCACATCACTGTGGGCCATACAGTCCATCTGTTGGTCATACTTACATACTTCACTCTAATGATTTAATTAGAGTGGTGGATCGTTTAAGCACTGAGTCGCACTGATGTGGTGGTGAGGTGTAGGTATATCAGACACAGCAGTGCTGCTGGACTTCGTTAAAGTTTTTTAAAGGTACAAGTCTTTAACTGGAGACAATGAATCCCACCCCATGTTTGAGACTCTAGCCGCACTGGGCAGCACATTCAGTGACAGGCTACGTCCTCCGAGGTGTGTCAGGGAGCGTTACCGCAGTTAGACTGTCCAATCAGCACTGCTCCCAGTAACCACTCCAAACCAAACCAATCATCTGTGTGTAATAACTGTAATAACTGCTGCTTTATCAGACACCACATGTGCAATATTTGATTCATTTCATCCCTGTAGAACTGCAAATAACTAAAATTAGAAAATTAGATTTTTATCTTGTATATATAGATTTCTAACTGTATTTAAATTTTTTTCTAGTTTAAATCTCTTTAACAACTGGATACCTTTTCACCCTCCTCTGTATCTGCTGCTGAGAAATGTGAATTTCCCCATTGTGGGACAAATAAAGGTTTATCTTATCTTATCTTAACTGCAGAACTACAAAGTCCATTTGTAAAGAAACTTTTTATTTTTCGTACCATTAGAATACGAGTTTGTCTTTGCGACATCGTCCGAACAGCTATTTAACGATTTTGAGTCCTAACGATCTTTTGGTAACCGGGTGATTTGGCTCTTTAGTTCACACCAATATCAGCTGAGAGAATTTGGAAGCCGCAGCCTTGAATCTCCACAGAGAATCATTAGAAGTAAAATAAAAAATATCAACAAACTTAGCAGTTGGCCACATGTCACATTCCTGTCAGACTCTCCACCCTGCGAGGACCAGCTGAGCCAATGTTAATTACAGTGTGTGTGTGAAAAGGAAACAGTGACAGAAACCACTAATTTGCAAAAGCCACAGAGGGTAAGCGGGACCGGCGAGTATCGGATGCACAAACCGTCTTCCATTTCAACACCAGCCTCGAGTTCCTCTGAAAGTAAACTCAGCACAACCTCATTATCCTGAAAACTAAAGCCTCGTGAGTTTAATTCTCGAGATTATCCACGAACAGGACGTATGGAAAACGTAACATAATAAATACACTAAGCGGCCGGTTTATTAGGTACAACTTCTGTTACTAGACTCATTGTTTTAGTTATAAAGATGCACTTTGTAGTTTTATTAAAACAACATATCATAACGGGCGGCACGGAGGCTTGGTGGTTAGCATGTTCTCCTCTCAGCGCTGGGGATTCCCGGTTCGAATCCCCATCTGGGTGGAGTTTCCATGTTCTCCCCGTGTCCACGTGGGTTTCCTCCGAGTTCTCCGGTTTCCTCCCACAGTCCAAAAACATGGATCAACTCAATTGAGTTCTCCAAATTGCCCCATATAGAGTGTGTCTGTGTGAGTGAGTGTGTGCTCAGCGATAGATTAGTGTCCTGTCCTGGGTGTATCTGCCCAGCACCCCTTATATAGGACAAAGCGGAAGATAATGAATGAATGAACATATCATAACGTCATTGTTGCAAACAGAGATGGGACAAATTATTTATTTGTTTTTGCAACTAATCTCAATAATGTTACTTTAGAAAAAAAAAAAAAAAATTAAATAATGAATTAAATATAGCAGCATATAATAAAGATGTATATATAAAAATATAATACCAATAAAAAAAAAATTTACATGAAAAATAAAATGTAGCAGCCGCGAGAAATCGTCTGTCAGAAAATTGTCACAGTGTTTATGGAGAGAGGCTGTTGATGTTGGTGGACTTTAAGAGTCTTACAGCTTCTGGTATGAAGCTGTTTCTCGTTCATTCATCGCAAAAGCGTTCCGATATCGCCATGACGACAATATAAAAAAATAGATGTATCATACCGTTGAACGAAATTTTTGTCTTTGACCTGCGACAGCCAATAGAAATCCAGCGGAAAACAAACAAACAAAAAGTGAAAAATGACCTTCAGCATTACTCAACCAGATTTACCCCAAAAAATACGAAGTTTGTTAAGCGACACATTAAACAACGTAGACGCTGCCGCAAGAAAGACATGCAAACAATTGCAAGCTGGTTGATATTGACAATTCCCCTGAAGCCCCCCATGTAAGCGCTCTCATCAGTGTGAAGGTGAAAGGCTGCGGCAGAATGAAGACAGAGCTTTTTTTTTTTTTTTTAGACAAATCAAGCAGAGCAACAGATCAATGGCCTGCATCCCTTACATTCGGGAAGAAGGGGGTAAAAAAAAAACGGACAAAGAGTTCAGCGCAACCATTCGTTTCGTGGCTCTAAAGCGGGATCAGGGTTATTGGTTCCATCTATCAAGCTAAACTGCAACCAGGGATATTGCGTCCATTTGTATTGACTGAATTGCAGGACCTGACACGTCGGATAAAAAGACAGGCGTCCCAGCATGTAGACAGGCCGCAGATTACGCCTGCTGGTGGACCGATTAAAGTCGAACAGTTGAATGAAACTTGTTTAAACGTGTAAACAGCGCAGCGGGTGTCGGAATGCCCCATTAGGATGTATAATGTAGAAATATTGCTTCGGCTGCAGCGAGCTGACTTTCTTTGCCGGCTTGCGAGCGAGTCAAAACAAGGGACGCAGCTCTGGCAATTGAGAGCAGAACAGTTCTGTGTTTACAGGGAGTACATCCCATTTTAGTTGTGGACGCAGCATGCACTGTCGAGTCCGTCGCCGGGTGATGCCGGTTCAAGGACCCTGCCTGCAATCAGTTGTTGGCGGCGGTTAAACGAGAATGACAGGCCGCCTCTGATTTAGGTGAACCCTGGAGACCCATCAGCGCTCTGACGAAGCCTACACGCACTCATTAGTGTCTGTCGAATACGCTCGAGCTGGATTCCAATCTGTGTGTGGTGCGCCTCTGTTTGGGACGGTGTTCACATGAACAGTCCTGACAGCCGTCAGAAAAACACTTGCCACTGATTTTGACAAGAATGATGCATGTACTGATGAAACTCCAGCATCAGGGCAGAGGAACACATTTAAATATCATTTATCAAGCTAAACTCTCACTGGATTAGGTTTAGTTGTTCTGTATACAATTATTTAGCATATAACATTTGTTTGTATAGGTATATTCATTATCTTCCGCGTTATCCTCTATTAGGGTCGCGGGGGGGTTCCCATGCCCATCCAGGGGAGAACGTTTCAGGCACTGGGCAGATAGACCCAGGACAGGACGCCAATCTATCACTGGACACACACTCATTTACACAGACACACATGCATACACACTCTATATGGGGCAATTTGGAGAACTCAATTGACTTGTTCCATGTTTTTGAACTGTGGAAGGAAACCGGAGAACCCGGAGGAAACCCACGCGGACACGGGGAGAACATGGAAACTCCTCCCAGATGAGATTCAAACCAAGATCCCCTAGTGCTGAGAGGAGAACATACTGACTATTAACACAAAATTAAATTTTTTTTTCAAAATTAAAGTTAAATTAAAATCTTTTTTTAAAGTGCATATATACATTTAAAAAATCATGTAAGTAGAATTTACTTAAAAACTGAGCATTGCGCCAATTGGTCTAAAGTTTTGGTCACCAGCATAATACGTAGACATTCTTGATGATGTCACAGCGCCCTTACGGTTAATTAATTGTAATGTTTTTAATTGTGATTAATCACAAAAACAAGAAATCAACTTTAGTGAACTTTATTCATTCATTTATTATCTTCCACTTTATCCTCTATTAGGGTCGCGGTGGGGTTCCCCATGCCCATCCAGGGGAGAACGTCTCGGGCGCTGGGCAGATAGACCCAGGACAGGGCGCCAATCCATTGCTGGGCACACACTCACTCACACAGACACACTCTATATGGGGCAATTTTGAGAATTCAATTAACTTGATCCATGTTTTTGGACTGTGGGAGGAAACTGGAGAACCCGGAGGAAACCCACGCAGACATGGGGAGAACATGGAAACTCCACCCAGATGGGGATTTGAACCGGGAATCCCTAGCGCTGAGAGGCGAACGTGCTAAACCACTAAGCCACCGTGCCGCCCTTAAGTGATCTTAATGACCTTAATTTGGATTTCTTTAATGTTTCCATAAAAGTCCTTGTTTCAGGTTGTATTTCTTGAACACGTCTGTAACGGGAAAATTAAAGTGGATTTCAAAGAAAACTGTAAGAAGGACGTGTTTTCGTATAAGTAGTCTTATTTCTTTGAGATTTGAATTTATGGTCATGACCCATCTCCTAAAAGTGTTGCCAAGTGTATTCAGCTCACCAGTTGAAATCAGATATTTCTTATTCACCGAAGAATTTCCTAACAAGTGTGTATAACCTTGAAGATTGTAATTGTGGCCTTTAAGATATTTCAGAAGGCTATTATAAATCCTTCAGCATTACGCAACAGGATTTTTGTATTGATTCTGAATGTTTTATGAAGGTCCAGAGTGGGTGCCCTTCAAAGAACATGTTAGTAAATGCTATTTGGGTAAAGTTGTGTATTACTGCAGCAGCTACACAGCAGGTTACACACCTGTAACTGGAAATAAATGTTCCGCAGGACAGTTCTCAATCCATGCATCATTAGGGAATAAAAATAACATGCGTTTTCATCTAAAAATACACGTGAGACACTGTACATCACCCCCAGGGTTAATAAAACAGATTAAGTCAAATCATTTACATGAGCGACAGACCATGTCCAGGTTGGTTTTTTGATTTAGTTTTAACGTCAAGGCAACATCAGGGAATATTTTCCGACAAGAAAAGAAAACAAGCATTTCTCTTTTTAAAATGGTTCTACAACAAATCACTCAGTACAACTGCATTAAGCAGGAGGAAACCTAAACACCTGAAAAGATGAGACGATTATCGATTTAAATGGTACGATTATAACGCAATAATTAACTTTACCAAAAAAGTGCCAGAAATTACAGGAACAATGTGATTATGTTTGTTATACATTTAATGTAAACATAAAATAACATTGTCATCGAAAAAAAATCATAATGAGGCTTTTGTTGAACATTAAGACAAAATATAACTTTTTTTTGTAATACTCAGACTTAGTGCCCCCTAAAGTTCATATTTATATTCAATTGAAGAAAAGTTGTTCTCCTCTCAGTGCTGGGGATTCCCGGTTCGAATCCCAATCTGGGTGGAGTTTCCATGTTCTCCCCGTGTCTGTGTGGGTTTCCTCCGGGTTCTCCAGTTTCCTTCCACAGTCCAAAAACATGGATCAAGGTCAACTGAATGCTCTAAATTGCCCCATATAGAGTGTGTCTGTGTGAGTGAGTGTGTGACCAGCAATAGATTGGCATCCTGTCCTGGGTCTATCTGCCCAGCGCCCGAAATGTTCTCCCCTGGATGGGCATGGAGAACCCCCCCACGACCCTAGTAGAGGATAAAACGGAAGATAATGGATAGATGAAATAAGCGGTTGAGTGCGCTGCGAGAGGAACTATATTTTTTTCCATGCAAGTGTCAATTGTTCTAACATTATTGTTACATCATAATATGTTTTTTTTTTTCTCATGAATTTTGCCATGGCGATGATATGGCACTTTTATTGTTTTTATTCACGATTAATTGCTAATAAAGTGTGCATTGGGTGTTTGTGTTACACCAATTAAATTCCAGTTCAATCGGAGTATAAGTGACCTAGAGCAGTCCCACTCCACTGGCTGTTCAAGTTAGTAACACAGAGAATCTTCAGTAATAAATCCAGCTCTGTGCTTTAATGGCTACACTGCAAGTACAACATTGGTATAGCTAATAAATTGCCAACTAGGTTTGTATAAAAGCTAAACATATTGAATTAAATATCAAATTACATTAAATGCTAATAAGCGCCTAACCTGTAGGCAACATTTAAATATTAAATTTGTGGAAAATAATCCCCTGTGTGGAGGTTATATGCGACTCACGCGGGTTAATTTTTAATCAAAGCAAAGTGCTAATTGGAAGTCACCCCGGGGTTGCTTTCCCAAAAGCAAAGCCTCTTAACGTTACCTTAATTGTCTGTGAGTGTGTTCAAATGATCCTCCCTTTAGCGTTCTATTAACAATGCAACACTGCGATGTTTGCGAGCCCACTTACAGAGAACGGGGCAGACAAACAAACCAGACTATACCTCTGTTTACCCGAACCGATCATCAGCCGGTCGAGAGCAGCGGCGGCGGTGGCGACTCTCGACGGCCGGCCGTCTTACTGATGACATTCCTGTTCTGCTGAAAGTCACTCCGCCGAGCGAGGAGAGAACGCAGATCTAAATTTAGAGGAGTTTGTTGATGTTCTGTCTCCCCGAGATCAGTCATTATCACCTCACGCTGTCACAAACATAATGTCACCTTCATGTGTAAATGAGGTCTTCCACATTCGTGACACAGTGATAGATCGCCACGACGCCCGTCACGTCTGCCACCAGCAGAATCAGAAATAATGAACTGTCCCTTTTGATCCCGGAGTCATGCCTTCATGTCAAAAATGAGTACCGGAGTGCGTATGCAGGAGAACATACGACGGAACCACGACAGCTGCTTAACAATCGTGAGAAATTTAGTCCTGAATGATGATCCGCTGACCTACACCAACCCTAGATCCATCACACTGGCGAAAGTATCAGGACACAACTTTTAATCAAGTGAATTCAGGTTTTAGAACATGTACACTGGAGCAATGGGTATAAAATCAACTGAATTCAGTGAGTTACAGGAAGACCTCCATGTCCACTGCATCCTACCATTTCTAGTCTGTTCGGTTGAGATCAGTATCACAGGGGCATGAACCCAATCACCATTTCATGCATTATGAACCGTTGTATGCTTCATTTTTCCATTCCTTTATCCTTTTGATCCCGGAGTCATGCCTTCATGTTAAAAATGAGAACATACGGCGGAACCACGATAGCTGCTTAACAATCGTGAGAAATTTAGTCCTGAATGCAGCTTTTAATGTAAGATAATGTAATAAGTAATAAAATGATGATCTGCTGACCATACATCAACCCTAGATCTATTACACTGGCGAAAGTGTCGGGACACAACTTTTAATCAAGTGAATTTAGGTTTTAGAACATGTACACTGGAGCAATGGGTCTAAAGGAGATCAACGGAATTCAGTGAGTAACAGGAAGACCTCCTGCCGCCATGTCCACGGCATCCTTCCATTTCTAGTCTGTTCTGTTAAGAACACAGGGCTATAAACTCAATCACCATTTCATGCATTCTGAACCGTTGTATGCCAACACCTTTTCGAGAACAGTTTGGTTCCTCAAGAAGTCTTGGTCCACACAAGGGTTCTTCCATAATAAGATCAACACCAGCAGAAAGTTCTCCCTGCCTTGGGGCAGATATGGGCTTTGTGCTGGAGGTCCGATGTTCGATTTATGAGGTACATTTCTTTTGCACTCATTGTTTCAGAATTCCACCGAGAAGTTGCACTTTGTAGTTTTACAGTAACGTCATGTCATAACGTCATGTCATAAAAATAGTGATGAGACAATTCATCGTTTTTGCAACTAACCACAATTGAAATCGTTACAATTCATTCATCGTAAAAGCATTTCGACATCGCCATGACGACATTCACATGCAAAAATATGTATTATGACAATGGCCAAAATTTTAGACCATTTTCTATAGCAAGCCCTCTCCATTTCTATAGCTGAAGTGCCCATGGGCAAGGCACCCAACCCCAATTGCTCCCCAGGCATCATGTACAGGGCCTCCCACCACTCTGGAGGACAGTCTTGCTCACGTCATTCAGAGTGTGTTTGAACTGTGTAAGTACATTGGGCAAAATAAATCACTTTATTTTACTTTACACTGTTGCTTAATCTTGTTCTTTGGGGTTCCAGGCTCAGAACCCAATAAAGTTTTTTTTGTGAGAAGCTCTATATAAATAAATAAACTTGAACTTGTTTTCCGTTTCAACATGACTGGCTCAGGAAATTGCAAAGCTGCTTTGAGACAATGCAAGGTTGTAAACAGTGCAATATAAATAGACTGAACTTGAATTTGAACTTGAACCGAGTCACGGTGCAGAAGGCAGGATTCATAAAGGCATTATTGGGTACGTTTGGTATGGAAGAACGTGACTGGCCCACGAAGAGCCCTGACCTCGACCCTATCCATGGTCGATGATTACAAAACCCTCTCCTGTCGCCTCGCCAGCCCTCAATAACTCTTATTTAGACAAATAGGCAAGAGTTGCCAAAGCCACCGACGCCAACGCCAACGGCATGTCGAAGAACCTCCTTTGTAGACGTCTCGGGACTTTTGTCCACACGTGTTCTGTTTCAAGCGAACTGGTTTCCATTGAGCAAATGTAACCAATATCTTTAGAATCCCATCCGTCGGCCCGCTGATGCCGACTCTTGGTTGGAAGCGTGAAACATTGGACTGTATACGGCTAAATAATTGGAATGTTTTCTCCGCTAAGCATCTATTCACACGACTGGAGTAAATGTAATTAGTGAAACTCCGCTGACAAAAATCCAGTGCGACTTTGAATCAAAACACGTCAACACACATCTTCAAAGAGGGTTCTGGCTAAAAGCATTTGCATGTCAGCCCCACTGTGACTAACTCTTCTGACGAGTTTTTAGAGATTTGCAACTTTTACTGCTGGCAGCTGGCAAATGGACGAAGTTAACAGCATCTATTTGATACTCAAACATGAGCTTTGCACACTGATCATCTGTGCTGAAGCAGCGAGAATCCATTTTCATGCTGTTCGCGCAGCCAGTTGCAGGATGGAGGGTTCTTTATGCGAACGCCACATGGTGGATTGGCTAAAACCACTAAGGGAAAAAACTAACGTTCTCTAGTTGACGTGACGAAGACCAACCACCACTTGCACCAGAAAAGTTTGTGTGTGTATATATAGAAATAAAAGGGCATCATGTTGGCTTAGTGGTTAGCATGTTCTCCTCTTAGTGATGGAGATTCCCAGTTCGATTTCCAATCTGGGTGGATTTTCCATGTTCTCCCCGTGTCCACATGGGTTTTCTCCCACAGTCCAAAAACATTGATCAAGTCAACTGAGTTCTCCAAATTGCCCCATATAGAGTGTGTCTGTGTGAGTGAGTGTGTGCCCAGCGATAGATTGGCGTCCTGTCCTGGGTGTATCTGCTCAGCTCCTGAAATTTTCTCCCCTGGATGGGCATGGGGAACCTCAAAATAAAAATAAAATGCTTAGACAAGAAAAAAAAGCTTGCGGGATGTTTGTGTTTAAAACGCTCGTGTGCAGCAGTTGTACTGCTGTGAAATGAATCTCCACTTTGTGAATTTGACAGAGCACCACACTGTTGGGTTTCTGTGTGAAATCCATTTTTTTGACCATTTTGTGAGGTATGCACATAGACGTATTTTCGTAATCGATTAGGTGGATTAGTTGATGCGTTGCCACAGCCCTGATGTATTATGCTGACAGCCGGAACATTAGTCCAAGTGGCAGAATTTCTAATGAACAAAAATTCATATCAATGCGTGATATACGATACATTATTTTCACGTTATTTAAATAGGATAAACTGGTATCCTGTTACTCAGCGGTCAGCAATCACTTTAAAAGAACGTGACCGTTTCGTTTTACAGGACTGTTAAATCCGAAAAACTAAAGGCTGGGGTCGTTTGCCATCTCACCGGTTCTCCATCTCCCTTCCGCTGCATTTCAAAGCTCTCCTCTGTTCCAGCTCGCTGGCAGCCGCCTCCTTCAAACCCTCATCAACAGATGGCTCTGCAGCAGGTAATAATGACCCGAGACGAACTCTCAAATTGATTACGGCATCGTCGGGGCCGGCGTACAAAGGATCAGCCGTAGCGGGAGTGGAAGTGGCTTTGTGTCAACATACGGCAGACATGGGCTAATCTTGGGGTGTATGAAGGCAGAAAATGAAGGCTAATGACACATTCTTATGCGTCAGGTGCGAGAGGGGTCCGCCGAGCCTCCAAACAGAGAGCGTATTGATCGGATCCCCTGCCCAATTTGCTGGCTTGATTTAAAATCCTTTCCAAGTCATCGAAAAGACTCGCATGTGGGGCAGCAAGCAACACTTAAATGGGGGCACAATGGATTAATCAGCGCCTCCCTACAGTCGTTATGTTTGATAAAGAGCTCGTCGGCAGGCCCGTTGGGTCGCTGAAACCTCTCCTGTGTGCCGTTGTGTTACGGCTTTAAACGAAAAGTCTGATAAGCGCCTGTAGGTGGAACAGACACTGAGGTCATGAGTCTTTCTGTTGTCCTCATTATGCCCATATTTGGTAGTACAGCTCTAATCAGGATTTTAATGGGAAAAAAAAAATACATCCATCAGGCTCGCCGCACATACTTCCCACTGGAGGGACATGTCCCCCATGCCCATGTATGGGAGAAAGTTTTGGCACTGTGCATCTTTACCCAGGACAGGGCGCCAATCGGTCCCTGGGTACACACTCATTCAGACAGACACAGTATATAGGGGCAATTTAGAGCAGCCAATTTACAATGTTTTTGGCCTCTGGGAGGAAACTGGAGAACCCACGTGGGCATGGGGAGAACATGCAAACTCCACCCAGATTGAGATTCTAACCTGTTTTACAAAACTATCCAATGACGTCAATGCAGGGAGCCGCACAATTAGTCACATGTTAAAATATTAATATTACTATTATTAAATTAGTCCAGCACGGTGGCTTAGTGGTTGGCATGTTCGCTAGGGATTCCCGGTTCCAATCCCAATCTGGGTGGAGTGTCCATGTCCAAAAAAATGGATCAAGGTCAACTGAATTCTTTGAATTGCCCCATATAGAGTGTGTCTGTGTAAGTGAGTGTGTGCCCAGCAATAGATTGGCGCCCTGTCCTGGGTGTATCTGCCCAGCGCCCGAAACGTTCTCCCCTCGATGGGCATGGAGAACCACCTCCCGTGACCCTCGTACAGGATAAAGCAGAAGATAATAAATGGATGGATTATTAAATTACCGTAATTCAAAGGATCCAGTTGTGGAGAACGTATTGGGAACCTGATGATGGAGGCCATTTCTTTAAAAAACCCAATTCTTTTTTGACTCTGAAAATTCCGCTTAGAACCAATTTGCCATATATGGGCATAACGAGGACCACAGGGTGATACAGGATGAGCGTATTATTACTGCACAATGTCTACAAACTCAATTCTTATTAGAACCGTCAATAGTTCCTCTGCTTTTACAATCCCACTGGACGCCGTACAGTAGTGCCGATGGTACTTAATATCCGCCTCCTTTCGTTTTCGCCGTTCAGGGCCTTTTAGACGCTGCACTAGAGTAAGTGCGCTCACATTTTACTCGGCTGCCACGTCTTTAATCTTCAGTGAGAGTCCCTCCATCCAGGGAGCCATAATTTGACGCCCAGGTGTCGGAGGCAGCGAGGACTGACAGCTCGGCTCAGGACGCGAGCGCCGAATCATTTAGAGACATCGATACCGCAGGTCAATTCGTTCCGCGGCAAAAATTAAACATTTTGCGGGCGACAAAACCAGAGCACCCCCCCCCGTTCCCCATCACTCATACACATGCTGTCAAATCGGATCAAACCCAGCATAGACCAGTGGCAACAACAACATGAAGCGTGTCCATGCAGATCGGGGTCTGTTCTAGACACATGGCGGTGCTTGTACAAGACAAAGACACAGCTTTTGAAGGCATTCTCACCGTCCCGGCTCCATTTGCTACAACAAAGGCATGATCCGATTAAGTCCTCCATCCCGGGTCAGCTGTCAGCTTTGAGATACAGCAGCCAGCGGTACCCAAGGTGTGGTTTTTTTTTTTTTTTTTTGTGGAAAGACATTTAAGTGTGTGAGAGGGAAAGAAACGCCACACACACTACATTTTTTACCACCATCACTTCGACCTGTATTTATATACCTGGGCACACACTCATTCACACAGACACTGTACATAGGGGCAATTTAGAGCAGCCAATTTACCATGTTTTTGGACTGCCCATCGATAGATTGGCGTCCTGTTCTGGGTGTATCTGCACAGCACCCAAAATGTTCTCCCCTGGATGGGCATGGAAAACATGTATGGGAAAAACGTTTTGGCACTGTGCATCTTTACCCAGGACAGGGCACCAATCGAACACTGGGTACACACTCACTCATTCACAGACACAGTATATAAGGGGCAATTTAGAGGCAATTTACCATGTTTTTGGACTGTGGGAGGAAACCGGAGAACCCAGAGAAAGCCCACGTGGGCACGGGGAGAACGTGGAAACTCCACCCAGATTGAGATTCGAACCTGGAACTCCGGCACTGAGATTCGGACGAAGAGGACAAACGTAATAAAATCCTGCTTTACAAAACTGACATAACGTGATCGACCACGACACCAACACACCGTGCAGATTCGTTTAAGAAGCCGTCAGTCCAATTTAGAACCAAATAGATCCAAATTGCCATATATGGGCATAACGAGGATGACAGTGTGATACAGGATAAGTGTATAGTTACTGCACTATGTCTACAAACTGAATTCTTTTGCTTTAAGACAAAAAAAAAACAAAAAACAACACAAATCAAAGAGCTTGAGGAAAATATCCTCCCGCGTCTAAAAGTCGAGCCAAACACCGGGAGGGCATCAGATTGGGTTCTGAATCATGTTCCAGGTAATCTGCAGTGACATACGCAGCGGATCCGTGGGACGTTGCCCGGCGAAAATAATCTGTGTGAACGCGGGGTGCGTCCCTTCATTTGGATAATGAAATAATCTCCTGTGTGGATGACGCATCTCATCCCGCCTGAGCGATTAATCATGTCGTGTGGTTAAATGAAATCACATTATCGCCGCCGAAGTGATAACGTGGAACCTAGTTTGCATATTTAACAGCAACTTTATTTACTGATTGATTAATAAGTCAGTTGTACGTTTGATCCGAGGGACGGAACGTGACTTAACGCCTCGTCATCAATTATTAAAAAGTTATTATGAGCTGAAGACACTGCTGGGACTATTTTAATCGACTACACACTACGTGAGGAGGGTGGCGTAGTGGTTAGCACGTCCACCTTTCAGTGCTGGGGATCCGGGTTCGAATCCCGATCCGGGTGGAGTTCACATGTTCTTCTCTTGTTGTTGTGGGCTTTCTCCGGGTTCTCCGGTTTCCTCCCACAGGAGCTTTGGGAAACACAGCTGCCATGCTGGGCAGGGAACTGGAACACAATGTAACACCTCACCACTAGATGTCTCTAAATCCTGCCTATGCGTCCTCAGTCTAAAGCAACCGATACACGATACACAGGATGTGTTGCACGCAGATTGTGTAAGTTGCTGTGATATCACAGTGATATGCGAGTGATCTGAAGTTATGAGGACAATGCGCCGTACATTCTGCAGCGGAAGTGAAAAGGTCGGCAAAGTTCAAAGCATTCAAAGTATTCAGTATACATTTAATGTCGTCCTTTGTTCCCAACCTCGACAAGCTGTTTAGTGCAGCTCCGAACTGTGAAGGTTGTGCAGCCTTGAGTCCAAGTGAACGAGACAGATGCCATTTACAGCGGAGAATGCTGAATTTGCTCGCTCGACTTTCATTGGACGCCGGCTTACAACTAAGTGCATTTTATGCATTGTTTACCGAGTTTTCCTGGAAGAATAAATAATGATTTTTATGAACCCATGATTCATGGCCTATATACGCCGCACGGCCCATTCCGAAGAATAATTGTTGGCATAACTGCATTATAGCATCCTTTCTGATCCAGAGCTCTTGTATTTGCGAGCGCACGACTCCTCTAGCAATGAACTGTGCGCACTGAGAAGCCACCATTCCCTTTAATTTCATGGCTCCTTAACTTTCACACAGTTAATTTTACCCTACGTCCTGCCGTATTCCCACCTATTGTGCGCCGCTTCTGAAGAAATTATGGGGAAATTCCGGCTGGTGGAAGATAAAGTCAACAAGTAAATCTACTGGAAGGAAGCCAGCAGGCCGACACGCAAACGTTCACTTGAGACTGTACCTTTTGGGCGAATTCAAAACAGACGCATATTCAAAAGGCCGCTCTTATGAAACGAGCGAGATGAGTGTGAATGGAATGAGGTAAAACTTAACGGGCATGAAGATTCGCCCGAAAACGGCTGCCGAAATCCCGGCAGATGGTCCGACCTGGGTTTTAAAGCCAGCGTTGGGTTTACCATTCCCCCTGGATTGTGTCATCTATTAGTTCTCATTTGAATACGAACAAAACGGAAGGTACGGCGGCAGAGCGGCGGGTTTACAGGCCACAAATAATGAAATCCCAAACACACAGAGCATTTTATAGAAGAACAAGTAAAGTCTATGAGACCAGAAAAAAAAGAATAATGGGTCAATAAAGAAAGTGCATTAAGGAGAAAAGGCAATAATACCAGACTCTCCCACACCCACTGTATATTTAACGCATCTCGCAATCACAATATAATGTGAGGCTGGCTGTTATAAAAGCGTGCTTAGACAGAATCACAGTCGGTCATTGCCATCAATTGTTGCGGCTCCCTGTCAAATAATAACGCCACAAGCGCTTTTTATACACGAGCGCAACCGCGGGGTGTATTTATTTAAAAATGAATGAATAGAATAACGCAAATTGTACATCTGGACGTCGGACTAATCTAAAGTGGAACACACAAAGCATATAGGATTCAATTCTGAAGATGTTTAAAAACAGAACGACACAATAAAACAATAAAAACAACATTTATTAAGACGAACGGTGTTATTTAGTCCCTCGTGCCGAGCTGTGGATGCTCTGCAGTCCAGTTTACTCTGATTCTGATCTATAGTTTTATAGTGAAGGGTCCAAAAGTCGTTCCTCTAATCAGGGGGATTATCAGTACCTCTGATTTACCCAAGGAAACCAGAGAACCTGGAGTAAACCCAGCGAGGCACAGGGAGGACATGCAGACTCCACACAGAAAGGACCTTCAGTTCGAACCCGGGACCTTTTTGCTGCGAGGTGGAAGCGATAACCACTTTACCATGTATAAAATACTATGTATGGCAAACTTCAGCTTCACTTTTAAAATGAGTACTTTGAAATTTTAGTAGATTGCATTTTCTTGCTTTTTAAAGAAGTGCTTATTGTTAAAACTTTTTTTATTCATTATTTTTATTACATCATAACTCTGTAAATGGGCGGCATCGTGGTTTAGTGGTTAGCATGTTCTCCTCTCAGCACTAGGGATTCCCGGTTCGATTCAAAACTAAGTCGCTTTGGATAAAAGTGTCTTCTAAATGACTAAATGTAAATGTAAAACTGGGTGGAGTTTCCATGTTCTCCCCGTGTCCGCGTGGGTTGCCTCCGGGTTCTCCGGTTTCCTCCCACAGTCCAAAAACATGGATCAAGGTCAATTGAATTCTCCAAATTGCCCCCTATAGAGTGTGTTTGTGTGAGTGAGTATGAGCCCAGTGATAGATTGGCACCCTGCCCTGGGTGTATCTGCCCAGCGCCTGAAACTGGATGGGCATGGGCATGGGATAATGGATGGATGGAACTCTGTAAACAGTGCAGCTATTCTGATTCTGACTCTTATAATAAAGATGGACGTTGTAGTTCTACAATTTCAGATGTAGTTCATCTGTTTGTCTACATATTTATATTTATATTATAGGTGCTTCCCTAATTTTTGCTCTTTGAATGCAGGGCTAAGCTGCAGCCAACTCCATTACAAAGATGGATCAAATTCGGCTGCACTTTAAAACTCTGGTACTTAAGAAGTAAGTCGGAATATTGCAGTCTGTGCAAAGGTGACGGGGACTTTGCAGATATGGAAGTTAATTACTCCATTAGTCTTTGATTGATTCATCGCAGACGCGTCGTAGATACTGAGAGGAAAAGGATAAATAAACTGGTTACAAAAGCAGCTGCTGTTATTGAACCGGACCGGATTCATTAGTGGAAACACAGAAGAACAAAGATTCAAATAAACGACAGAGACTCGCAAAAGATTTCTGCTTAATACCATTTATAAAACGGGTAGCCCACGTCCTTACATCTGATTGGTTAAGCTATATGTCCAGCCGTGACGTCATTGACAATAACGCTTCACATTCTTATCAATGTATGATTTACAATACATTATTTCAATTATAAAATACAGATTAATAAAACATTGAGATTCCAATAAGCACGAAACCCGTCATGGCTATTTTTATCAACTGTGTTCTGTAATTTGGCCACTAGATGAAATTAGATGAAAAAAAGGTACCCTGTTACTCAGTGATCAGTGTTCACTTTTAAAACCAGTCCAGATGATGTCATTATGAATTTTGCTTTAACAAATTAATAAATCAAACCTTGTTTTTTTTATTATAATGTGTTTATAACCATTTTATAAAATCACCCCATCTAATCCAAACTGAACCACTGCAGATACAACTTTAAAATGAACCCTATTAAAACATATTCACATATTCATGCTTAAATCCCTCATCAAGGTAGCATGAGTGCTGGAGCACTCACTCATGGGGCAACAGGTAAAGAAAACACCTTGGACAGATTGGTGACCCATCGCAGGACAGACACATTTATATCTGGGTTGAGCATGTGTCACCATTTCAACCGTTTTATTAAAGCAATAAGACACTCGAGGTCATGAATTATTGTAAATAAATCACGGGAAAGAGATCTACTGGGACTCCGCTTCACGTCCAGACTAAACCCCTCTTTTCTGTGATTCATTCACACCACACCCTCTTGTACCTCATTACTTTATTAATCTGCACTAACGTTTGGTTCATCAGCAGCTAAGAGTTTGATTTGTTCCATATTTAAACAATAAATCATAATATAATAATGCTTCCTCATTCTGCTAGAGTAACAGATGAAGGAATACTTATTTCATTGGCGTCAGACATGCTCAGATTCCTCCATTTAAACAGGACAGGCTTTAAAGGGAAACAAATATCAAGCCGAGTTGAATCCGCTCTTTTTTTCCCTAAATGGTCTGAAATCCTGTAATCGGTATTGCGCGCCAGGCTCCTCAAAAATATGGCTGGCTTGCCAAATCTTGCATAGAAATAAAAGTTATAAGGCCCGAGCTTCTGCTGCAGAAAAATGTACTTTCCCAAGTAATCTGCATTCCTCAAAGGGCCCCTGTCAGAAGAGGAAGGATAAATAGACTGGTTTCCTATCACTAGGCTGCAAGTTCTCTCTGTACTTTGAATTAGGTCAGTAAGAGGGACATGTTCTCTGCAGTGTGAGGTTTTAGTTACAGAAAAATATCCTGTACTGGGATTTAGAACCGCAGTAGCAGCAGCAGCAGCAGCAGCAGCAGCAGCGCCAGCCACTAAACACACCAGTGAAACACAGTGAATAAAGCGGCCAAACGGCGACATCCGCAAACAGACGACGGCTGTCAGAGGATCGGCCGGAATCTGAGCATTTTAAATGACCAAACATCAAAATCCAATCTGGGTTCTGATCTGGATGCCTTTCAGCGTTTAATGTCCAATATCTATCTATTTATCTTCTTCTTCATCCATCCCAGCACTCATGGGGCAACAGGTGGAGAAAACACTTGACAAATTGGTGATCCAGACACATTTACACCTGGGCTAAGCGTGTATCTCCATTTCAACATTCTAGTAAGGAGAACAGCACAGGCATGTGGAGAACTGGCATGGAAATACAGTTGCTAGTAATTTATTTTTCACTTTTAAATGTTCAGATTATAAGCTTCAGATACTGAGAGTGAAAATCAAGGCAATAAAAGCATTCTGTTCAAGTACCAGCTTCATACTCATTCTATCAGTATATTATATTATATTATATTATATTATAATATAATATAATATAATATAATATAATATAATATAATATAATATAATATAATATAATATAATATAATATAATATAATATAATATAATATAATATAATATATTATATTATATCAGAAAAGCCTGCATCATAATAAAGATTTCTCTTTTTTTATGCTTGTAGATCTGGGGCAGGAGCTTCAGGTCTCAGACGCGAGTCCTAAATTGTGCCCTCTTCTTCCTCATGTGCATTATTGTAGTGACCTAGATAATAAAGCTGAAATTCAGTCAGACAGAAGTGAGATCTATGAGAATTAAAACACTGACTTTTGCTCATTTACCCAAAGTACTGAAGTACTGACGAGGTATAAATAGGACCTTTTTAAAAAATGCAAAGCATGAAAGGAATTGTACTCATGAGAACATGTACAGTATGTGAACTTAAGTATTCAGACAGCTACAGTATTGAGACACAACACCGACAGGAGCTTCGGAAAATCCTATTCCTGAGCTGAGTTCGTCCTTCATCTGTATGTGCAACATCGTTTACAGACTGTCTGTGGAAATGTTCCTCTATTCCTCTAGAAAATCATTTGTGAAGTCAGATACTCATGTTGGGTCATAGCCTGGCACACAATCGTCATTCTAGTTCATACCAATCGTGTTGGAGAGACTGGAGGTTACCACAGTATGACTAGGGTCATGCTGGAACATGGAACAGGGCCTTCCCTAAACTGTTTCTACACAGTTACAAGCATACAACTGTCCCAATTAAATGGCTAAGTGCTTCATTTATAAACTGTGGCCATGGAAATCGATACAATGATGTAACGTTGTTGCCCCTTTGTTGTTCATCCATCCATCTGTCCATTATCTTCCACTTTATCCTCTAATAGGGGGGGGGGGTTCCCCATGCCCATCCAGGGGAAACTGTTTCGGGCGCT
Source organism: Corydoras maculifer (assembly GCA_019802435.1). NCBI lineage: Eukaryota > Metazoa > Chordata > Actinopteri > Siluriformes > Callichthyidae > Corydoras > Corydoras maculifer. The sequence goes on from JAFMOD010001158.1 coordinate 417,674, forward strand.
GGGCAGATACACCCAGAACAGGGTGCCAATCTATGGCTGGGCACACACTCACTGACACAGACACAATCTATATGGGGCAATTTGGAGAATTCATTTGACCTTGATCCATGTATTTGGACTGTGGGGGAAAACCGGAGAACCCGGAGGAAACCCACGCGGACACGGGGAGAACATGGAAACTCCACTCAGATTGGGATTCGAACCAGAAATCCCTAGCGCTGAGAGGAGAACATGCCAACCACTAAGCCGCCCTTACGTAGTAAATTAAAAAATAAAAATCACAGTCTTACACTGCGAACGCAGCCTTAAATTGGTTCACAGGGACAATGGTAAGATGAATCAATCAAGGCGTGAAATAATTATCAGCCGACTCCATGATGAAGGTTCTGGAGAATTATTCAGTTCTGACGGTAGGACAGCATCAGGATATTTTGGGCTGAATTGGATCCATCAACCCCCCACTGCTGAGCCAAAACAGATAACATCTCAAAGTCAGATATCTCATTTCCTCGGGCTGAAAAAGGCATGTACATGACATTTACCATCGATAAGCCCATCATTACATCTCACGGGGACCAGGAAAGGTAACCTAACATGCGCCGGGGCCCAGCAAAGCTGAGGTTTTAAAAGATATAGCGGCGAGATTGGTAATAAATCAAGCATAATAATCTGCCTACGCGATAGTGATGCATGAAACCGCTTATTTACTCTCCCGCTGTGCAACTAATCCCATCCCTGAGTAAGACTGAGAGGCCCGATGACGGAAAATTAACAAATCTGATAGAAGAAAAGTCGGTAAACAAAATTCTTTGGGATGAACGCGGTTCGGAGAAAGTGTAAACACACGACGGCAGTGTGATATTAATGCTCCATTTCAGCTGTTAGTTTTAATTTAATACTAAATACTAATTGAATTAAATTTAAAACTCGGCACAGTGGCTTAGTGGTTAGCACGTTTGCCTCTCAGCGCTGGGGATTCCCAAAGATTCCATCCATCCATTAACCTCCAATTTATCCTCTACTAGGGTTAAGGGGGGGGGGGGATAGGGGTTCCCCGTGCCCATCCAGGGGAGAACGTTTAGGGCGCTGAGCAGATACACCCAGGACAGGACACCAATCCATCACCGGGCACACACTCGCAGAGTAAACCTGTAGCTGCTGCATTTAGTACAGAACACTGACTGACAGTGTGATATTAATGCTCCATTTCAGCTGTTAGTTTTAATTTAATACTAAATTCTAATTTAATTTAATTTAATTGAATTAAATTTAAAACTCGGCACAGTGGCTTAGTGGTTAGCACGTTTGCCTCTCACCGCTGGGGATTCCCAAAGATTCCATCCATCCATTAACCTCCAATTTATCCTCTACTAGGGTTAAGGGGGGGGGGGATAGGGGTTCCCCGTGCCCATCCAGGGGAGAACGTTTAGGGCGCTGAGCAGATACACCCAGAAAAGGACACCAATCCATCACCGGGCACACACGCGCAGAGTAAACCTGTAGCTGCTGCATTCAGTACAGAACACTGACTGATCTACAGGACAAGCTCTGGATCTGGCCCCTCTTTCATTTACTCTAGACGTTAAAATACACTCCAACTCTTCACTACGTTCTAGTGATGAATGATGCCTGGTGGTTCCACCATCCTCACGCCATTATGTTCACCACTACAAAATGGTGGAATGATCTTCCCAACTCTGTCCCTATGGCGGAGTCACTTAGCACCTTTAAGAAACAACTGAAACACATCTCATCCACAAACACCTGATATAAAACAATAAATAAATACATAAAATAATAAGAAGAACAATAAAAGGTGGGGTCGGATAATGTTCAGGTTTAATAATTCTACAGTGTTGCTAGTTTTTCCGTAACTACTGACTTGTGTTGTTCTCATTTGTAAGTCGCTTTGGACAAAAGCGTCCGCTAAACGACTAAACGGAAATGTAATACTGTATTTTAAGTGCTGTGTGATTCTAACCTGAAAGCTGAAACGATCGTAATAAAAACGCAAAAGACACCAAGGAATACTTTTTATATCTGTCTTTATAATCTATCTGATGTTCCAGATCGGCTGTGTGAAATGAGGTTAAATGCAGTACAGTGCAATGTGGCGCTCCCAATTCGGTGGCCGGTACATAATAATAGTGTTTAGTCGGTAAACGATTGGGCCGTGTAGCACTGAGATTGTATTGTTAAACTGGGAGAACACATCGGTCGTGGTTCGGATCGATGGTTTTTAGCCCATTAGAGCGGATGTGTCAAACTTGGGCCGTGCTGAACTCCAGACCTGAAGAAAAATCGAGCTTTTTCTCTTACAGGACCCAGCATTTCACCTTGGAAATTACTAGATGTGAAACACCCGGCTGTGTGAATGAGACAGAACAGGAGTTTCACAATGTTGCGTTATGAAACTGACACATTAGCACTGCAAGCGGCATGGTATAAGCACAAAACATTAAAGGACAGGGAAATGCATTTACCAAGGTGTGTGGGTGGGCTGGGGGGGGGTTGGAGTTTTGGGTTTGATTGATGGGAGGGTGGATATTTGTTAGAAGGTGTGCAGATCTTTGGATGGACAGTTATGTGGGTTGGTAAATGGATGTGTAAATGGATGGATAGATGGCGGTTGGGTGGGGTTTCATTGAATGAATGAATATCCATTTTTCATTATTTTTCACTTCATCCTATATTAGGGTCGCGGGGGAGTACCTCATGCCCGTCCAGGGGAGAACGTTTCAGGCGCTGAGCAGATACACCCAGGACAGGGCGCCAATCTTTCGCTGGGCACACACTCACAGCGACACACTCTATATGGGGCAATTTGGAAAACTCCATTGACTTGATCCATGTTTTTGGACTGTGGCAGGAAACCAGAAAAGCCGGAGGAAACCCACGCAGACACGGGGAGAACATGGAAACTCCACCCAGATGGGGATTCGAACCGGGAATCCCTAGTGCCGAGAGGAGAACATGCTAACCACTAAGCCACCGTGCCACCCTGAATGAATGAATAAAGAAAGCAAAATGGGTGACTGGATGCAGTTTTGATGAATTGATGATTGAATGAATGATTGGATAGTTGGGTTTATGGAGTTGATAAATTGGTGAATGTTGAATTGGGAGGATAAGCTGATGAGTTACATGTATGGATTGGTGGCTGGGTGGTCAGGTGGTTGGAATAGAGTAATGAGTGAATAAGCTTTTAGATGACTAGATAGATGATTGAGGGAGTATTTGGATGTGGGGGGGGGGGTAGATCAACACATGGATGGGTAGGTGCTGAGATGGATGGATGGATGGATGGATGGATGGAAGGGTGAGTGTTTATCTATCTATCCATTATCTTCCGCTTTATCCTCTACAGGGGAGAACGTTTTGGGCGCTGGGCAGATACACCCAGGACTGGACGCCAATCTATCACTGGACACACACTCACTCACACACACACACTCTATATAGGGCAATTTGGAGAATTCAATTGACTTGATCCATGGTTTTGGACTGTGGGAGGAAACCGGAAACCCGGAGGAAACCCACACGAAGACGGGGAGAACATGGAAACTCCACCAAGATTGGGACATGCCAACCACTCAGCCACTGTGCCGCCCAGGTGAGTGTTCAAATAAAATAAAATGATAAATTCAAAGTGTGATTAGATTAATGATGAATGGACATACGGCGGGGGTTTGGATGGATGGGTGGGTGGATAGGCTTTAAGATAAATAATTAAATAGCAGGTTGGTATTTGTTTGGAGTGATGAATTGATTTGTGAGAGTTTAAATGAGTGGTTTAATGGAGGGATGGGTAAAAGGGTATTTAGGTGGTTGAATAGATGGCGGTGTGGGTGTTTAAATGGGTGGATTAATTAACGGGTGGGTGTTAATGCAGATGGACAGATGGGTGGGCAGGTGTCGGAATGGACGCATGAACGGAGAGATTATTTTTTATTATATTAATGAAAGACGTTCTGCTTGGACGTGAATCTGATGGATTGTTTATTCCAACGGTTTAAAGTCTGATCTCCTTAAATAACGGATTCACTGTTCCGTTAACGGGATAATGACGGACGGCGGTGTTCCGCGGATATGCAAAACGCAGGGCAGGTGCACGACGAGGCGAGGTGTTGTGACAGCCGAAAGACAAAAGCAATCCGACCTCGGATCGCGGCGGAAGGTTGGCGAGCACAAGGAGCAGAGAGCACTAATGAAATCTCGCAGGGAGAGAGCGCTTGATGAAGGGATCAGATCTTTGCTGGCTTTAATATTTTAGTCCACACATAAGGAATGCATCATCCTTCACTTCCTGCCTGCCAGCAGCTGTTGCCATGACAATGTAGAGAGCCTGAATTTTACGTGCCTTTCTCGGCTAAATCTATGGCTTTAACGATATGGAGGACCGAGATAGCTTCATATCAGACACAAGAAGGCATCGCGGGCAACGGAGCTGCGAAGAAACCAGACTAATAACCCGCCGTCTGCACGTCCAGACCATTGAATAATACCCGCCGCTGAAATTATACCAATTACTGAAGTTACAAAGTCGGTGAGCACCACAATGCATGATGGGAATACGTCGGGAAAGGGTGACGTGTTCACTCGAGAAGAATTTACAGCAATCGATAAACCTATAGAGCGCTTCCTCAGAGGGCTGAGAGGATCCTGAATGCCAAAACACAAAACAGGAGAGACCTCCGCGTTCGTTACATCAGGGCAGTTTGCAGAGACTTATATCAAAAGTGACCTACAGGGGTCAGTGTGCAGGGTACTGTTACAGAACCTCTGGGGCAATGAGGGGTAAGGGCCTTGTTCAGGGGCCCACATGGGCAACCTTGGAGTAAAGAAGGCTTTAAACAGCCAACCTTCAGGGCCCAGCTACGAAAGGCTGAAGCAGCGATTCTCAACTGGCGGGTTGTGGATACGATCTGGGCTTGTAAAAAATACATACATTTAAAAAAAAAACATTTGTTAATTATTAATGATTAGCTAATTTTGTACTCATCTTTTATCTTGGTAAAAAAAAATTAATAAAAAAAAGGGGAGAGGAACGTGTCAGACGCATTCCCAATGCCACGCTACCCTTCTCTTTAAATTTTTGATGACGTTCTGAGGCAAGGTGGCGATGGCAGGTTCAAATCCCGACCTGGCTGGAATTTCCTCCTTCTTGTTCCCTGGTTAGCATGGGGTTCCTCCCCCCACGGTCCAAAAACATGAATCTAAGGTAAATTGGTTGGTCTAATTTGCCCCATATAGTGTATATCTGTGTGAATGAATAAGTGCCCAGTGATGGATTGGCACCCTGTCCTTGGTGTACCACCTGAAACGTTCTCCTCCGGATTGGCATGGAGAACCCTCCCACGACCCTAGTAGTGGATTGGTAAATGATGGATGGATGGATTTCGTGAAAAAAGTGTCTTTATGAACTGCTATAGAAGTTCCCTTTGGCTATTGTGTGTGTGTGTGTGTGTGTATAAAACTGAATCGTAGAACACATGGTGGCAAATCAGAAGTTTGAAGGTGTTAAAAGTTTAAAAGGTTGAAGGAGGAGACCGACGCCTGAACCCCGGCTTCAACGCACTTGCTCACAGGGATCCATTCTCCCCGTCTCTGGATTGGTTCTCTGGGGTATGTGGTTCGTGTTCTGCCGACGCCTTTTCAATCTCCAGTTCTGGCTTTCATTTCAGCGACTTGTTTAATGAGTTCACAGTTCAAAACTGCTCTCTCTTACGAGGCCGAGGTTCTCTCCAGTCCACCGAGAATGATGGCCTCTCTCAGCGGTCACTATAGATAAGCAATTTTACAGGACAGTTCTGAAGGGATGGCCTCAGTACCTCGACTTTACTGCCGCTCTACGCTTGGGCGCGTCATGAGCCAGGTCCTGATTAGAGTTCTGTAATTATTTTAACTTACTCGAGGTGAAGTCCATTCATTCCTTCATATCTGGGAGGCATGCAATTATCGCTGGATCTCAGCCGGACGCTCTGCTTTCGTCTACCGGGTTTATAGATCACGCTTAAAAGTTCTACACAGTCCGAAAACGGGGATTGACTGCCCGCGCCCACCGGAAAAGGTTCTACTGCACAAAGTAATCTATATCACGGATTACGAAATGTTATTAAAGCAAAAAGGCGGCACGGTGGCTTAGTGGTTGGCTAACCACTAAGTTCTCCTCTTAGCGCTAGGGATTCCCGGTTCGAATCCCAATCTGGGTGGAGTTTCCATTTTCTCCTCGTGTCTGTGTGGGTTTCCTCCCACTGTCCAAAAACATGGATTCAAGGTAAATTCACTGCTCCAAATTACCCCATATAGTGTGTGAGTGAGTGAATGTGTGCCCAGCGATAGATTGGCGCCCTGCCCTGCATTCTCCACTTGATTCTGCTCTCACGTGCCAACTACGCCCCCACCCCAACACGACACGACACCCCCATGCAACGAATTTACCAACCTCCCCTGACGACGCCCTCCCACCGCCACACAACCATACATTGCATGCATATTTACAATGACATCACAATGATACCGTCTCGCCCCCCCGCGTCAACTCTGTGATGACACCCAGTGGTGTATCCTGGGTGTATCTGCCCAGCGCCCGAGACGTTGTCCCCTGGATGGGCATGGGAAACCACCCCATGACCCTAACAGAGGATAAAGCAGAAGATAATGGATTACCGGTTCGAATCTGGGTGGAGTTTCCATGTTTTTCCGTGTCTGTGAGGGTTTCCTCCGGGTTCTCCGGTTTCCTCCCACAGTCTAAAAACATCTCAAGGTCAATTGAGTTCTCCAAATTGCCCCATATAGAGTGTGTGTGTGAGAGTGAGTGTGCCCAGTGATAGATTGGCGCCCTGTCCTGGGTGTATCTGCCCAGCGCCCGAGACGTTCTCCCCTGGATGGGCATGGGGAACCCCCCTGTGACCCTAATAGAGAATAAAGCGGAAGATACTGGATGGATGGAACCGACAAAATGGACAATATGGGTCGAAACAGGGAGGCGAATCTAATAAAGTGGCCGGAGACGGATCCCATCGTAACGCGTCCGCCGGTTAATGACTGAAATCAGACGCTCTTATTGGCCGTATGATATTACACAGACTGTTCTGAGATCAGAAAGCCAGCGTGCAGTAAACACTAAACGAGCTCGGCGGAGGAAAGTGGAGCGCAGTCGTTTAAATCTGCTCCGTCCTTCCTCCTCCCGCCATCACATCACACTCCTCGTCCTGGCGTGTGTGCGCCCCCGTGGCAGTTTGTCCGTACACTTTATCCGTCTTCATAATTCCACAGTGGGGAAGTGATGCTCTCATTGCGTGTAGGCGTTCGGTTCTAAATGCCCGTGCTGCTCCACTTGTGTGTCCAAATAGGCATGTGACGAGTCCCAGGGCAAAACACCAGCACCCCCCCCTTCCTCAAATCATCCCTGCGGCCCACGGCGAGATCTCATTTGACTCATTACACGAGACGACGTCGGCTAATTAGGGAAGCGTTCAGGTTAGCATGACTTTTCTTAATATTTTCTGGTCCATCTTCTAATGATACAGTCCTAATGACTTAATTAGTCTCCTATGAGGGACATGGAGAGCACATGCCAGATGTTTCCTGACACATAACTGAACAGCATCTGCTCTGCCTTTAAGCTCGGCGGTTCCATCGGAAGTTTTTGATGAAGATCTAAATACACAAACTGCGGCAGGAATCAGAACCACGAAACCGAAGCTCCAAACGTTTCATTTGGTATTTGTTTTTTTGTGGCATACGCTTGGTTCCATTATGTCCAGATGGGGAGGGGAGCGGTCAAAAGAATATTACATTAGGTGTTTCAAGTTTAGGTGCGATAAAAAGTTCAGTATTCTCTCTGGTGGGTTCTTTTCAGGGCGGCACGGTGGTTTAGTGGTTAGCATGTTCTCCTCTCAGCACTAGGGATTCCTGGTTCGAATCCCAAACTGGGTGGACTTTTCATGTTCTCCCCGTGTCCACATGGGTTTCCTCCCACAGTCCAAAAACATGGACCAAGGTCAATTTAATTCTTTAAATTGCCCCATATAGAGTGTGTGAGTGAGAGTGAGTGTGTGCCCAGTGATGGATTGCCTCCCTGTCCTGGGTGTATCTGCCCATCGCCCAAAACGTTCTCCCCTGCATGGGCATGGGGAACACCCCTACAACCCTAGTAGAGGATAAAGCGGAAGATAATGGATGGATGGATCGTTATCTGATCCTGCACCCCCCTCCCCCCACACACACACTTTTTTTTTTCCTACAACAGGTGTTTGTTAAAAAGATGCGTCTTCATTTGTTTCTGAAAAATGCCGAGTAACTCCGCCTTATAGACAGAGTTGGGAAGATGGTTCCACCATTATTCAGTGGTGAACGCCACGGAGTGAGAATTAGCTCTTTGCTGAGGTGGAACCACCACTAGAGCGAAATGAACGAGCCGGGTGTTGGTGGGATGTTGCGTGCTGGGCGAGTTGGTGGTTTGTCTCTTGTTAGTACGTGTTTAGGAGTTAGTCTCCTATGAGGCATGACCTATACGCCATCTACCAATACGGTGTATATTGTCTGGTTTAATCTGGAGCAGTGGTCATGGGTTGTTTTTTTTTTAATAGAGGCTAAATTTCGTGAAGTTTATTGTTGATGTCTTGGTCCCACTCTTGTTGCCGTTTGGATTTTATAAAGGTCTTTATAGTTGGGGTTGAGAACCTGGTGGAGCACCTCGCTTGCTGATGCATTTCTGGCGAGTTTAAGCTCAAAAGGAACTCTTCGATCTGATTGGCGATCAACAGTGTATGAGGACATGTCACCAGTGTGGAGTCACCACAGCATTAAGATCGGCGTCTCGAACCGAACACCTCGCCTGAGTGCGAGTCAAGGACTTTGTGTGTGTGGCTCTGTGGAGACGACTGTTCAGGTTATTGATCAAGCCTCCTGTAAAGGCCAAAGGCTTCAGTAAGTACCACTGTGCATTCCTTTAAGACAGATGGATGTTGAGAGGTGACGCCTCAGCGGGTGAAAGAAAAACAACAATGGACAGGGTCCTCCATCCGAACAATCTGACAAGAAGCACGTGGCGGACTGCAGAAAGGTCGGGTTAACCGAGGTTACAGGCTCCATCAATAACTTTATCTCAGCGCTCACAATCACACAGCGACAAATAAAACCGGCGGGATGAACTGTGACCTGACAAACTTTCTCTGGAATCAAGTCGAACAGTGTGGAAACTGAATACATGTGTCTTGTAAAAGTTTTGCCCCCCTCCCCCACCCCCAACGGTCAAATGTTTACCACAGAATAATTTTAAAACTGATTAGATTAGATTCAACTGTAGTGTCACTGAGCAGAGTACAAGTACAGGGCCAATGAAATGTAGTTAGCATCCAACCAGAAGTGCAAAATTTACATTATTTACGTAAAGTGCATTAATAACAGTGACCGGTGCATGGAGTTTTAATGTATATAAATGTATATACATAATATGAACATGATATAAAGTGCAGTACAGTACAGAAGCTGCAGATAAGAGGTTGTGCAATGACTTATTAAAGTTTATGTGTAACAAACAAAGACAGATATGGCAGGCGAACAGAAGTCTGGGACCGTCGTAGGCTCAGGGTTAAATATCCTGCCTTGTGTTCGATTGCGGGTGCCACCAAGTACTCTGACTGAAGGGCCCTTGGGCAAGACATCAAACCCTGAATGCCCCCTAGCACCTGTTTTGTTTTAACCACTAACAGTATTTAGTGGTTAGAACGTTCTCCTCTCAGGACTAGAGATTCCCGGTTTGAATCCCAATCTGGGTGGAGTTTCCATGTTCTCCCCGTGTCCCCGTGGGTTTCTTCCGGGTTCTCCGGTTTCCTCCCACAGTCCAAAAACATGGATCAAGGTCAATTGAGTTCTCCAAATTGCCCCATATAGAGTGTGTCTGTGTGAGTGAGTGTGTGCCCAGCGATAGATTGGTGCCCTGTCCTGGGTCTATCTGCCCAGCGCCCGAAACATTCACGGAACCCCCCGCAACCCTAGTAGAGGATAAAGAGGAAGATAATGGATGGATGAATCCAACAAACACTTGTGTATTTTGCTTTCCGACCTGTTGGCAAACCTCATTTGCGGATTTGTCCGTGTTGCACTCGCCCCCAATTTTATGGCCGTCCCACTCATTGTGGCGATGTGCATTGATGACTGGAAATCTCCTCCCATTACTCAAAGCTATCCAACACTCAATTAACAGTCCATTTGCATTCTGGCAGCGCTGGGCTCCTGGCACTTGACAAATACCTCTTTTCCTTCAGTGCCAGTCAATCATGAATCATCCTCTCATCACAGAGACCAGGCCTCCGCGGGGAACGGCCGACGCATTTCTTTCAACAACGGCTCCTCCTGTAAAACTTAACCTTCACAAACCGAAGCGAGATCATGCATCACTTAATACTATTAGCTCGGCTCTGCCAGAAGGCCGAGTGCATGAGCGAGCGAGAAAAAAAACAACAAGGAGGTGATGCAGGACGGAAAACATTTATTGTGCAGAAGGGCAGCGGCATTACGTCTTTAATGCAATAAAAAAGTTAACTGGATTAGGAAGAACATCCACAAGTGCGTGTTGTTTACAAGCGAGGGGAAAAAAGTAGCGTCATATTTCTGCCCCGCATCATAAGACTGACATTACCATGCTGTAAATATGACAGACGTAAAACGCTGCTATGAGTCATGATGGATTATATTCACAGTCACCGGAATGACATTACGATAATTCTTTAAAGGCGCTTTGCAGCCGACTCCAGTCGAAATGAAACGCGCTTTTTAAAACAACAAGGAGCAAACAAAGCCGGCATCACCCGAAAATCATTCTACATCTAAACATTTAGACCAGGTGGGAGTGAAGGTGACGCCTACAAGAGACTAAAACAGCGAGATCTAAGACCCTGAGAACGCTGTGTTATATCACTGCTTCAGGTTTTATTGCTTTGAAACAATTAATCCCAATATTTAAAAACCTCTAGCTATTTATATGTGAAAATGTGTGTATGTGAAATCTTACAACTCATGTCATTGTCTTCTGTGTAGGGGTTGAGGGTTGGAGTGGTGTGTGTATTCCCAAATCCATCTAGGGGATTCCTTTTGGTGCTGGGCAGATACACCCAAGACAAGGCGCCAGTCAATCTCTGGGCACACACAATATATGGGGCAATTTGGAGCAGTCAATTTATCTTGAATCCATGATTTTGAACTGTGGGGGGGAAACCAGAGAACCCTGAGGAAACCCACTTGGACATAGGGAGGACATGGAAATGCCACCCAGATCGGGATTTGAAGCTGGATCCCCAGAGCTGAGAGGAGAACATGCTAACCACTACCCCAGCGTGCCGGCCTTCCATCATCATCATTATTATCATTATTATAATCATTAAAATTAAAGTGAAGGACGGCATGGTGGCGTGGTGGTTTCTCTGTGCTGGGGTGGACTGTCCATGTTTTTTGTGTCTGCGTAGGTTCTCCGGTTTCCTCCCACAGAGCAAAAACATGGATTTAAAGCAAACCAAATACTCTAAATTGCCCCCTATATAGTGTGTGTATGTAAGTGAGTGTGTGTTTAATGATGGCTTGGTGCCCTGACCAGGGTGTATGTCCTTTCCAGTGCCAGAAACATTCTACCCTGGATGGGCATGGGAAACGCTGTTCCTGCAGCCCTCATACAGGAATAAGTAGACGGTAATAGAGGGACGGAAACTGAAAAGATTGATGAGATGAATGAAAACGGTGGTTTGGCATCAAATTCGTCCTAAAACCCACCACAGGAACCTGGAACCAACACGGCCACAAATACAGGAGGAACAACAGTGATTTCGTTTATACCTGTTTGCTGAGTAAGCTTCTTTTTTTCTTAAGAGTTGTGGATCAAGTTAATTACACCAACTGGGGATAGATTATTCTAGGCCACCAAGTCGTGTCATTATTTTTTGATATTCTGCAAAACCGCGAGGGCATAATGTATGCAAATTCGAGTCGCAGCTCGGCCAGCTTCTGGGTAACACTCGCTTACTTTCGTCTGACGTCCCTTTCCACAGCCCTGACCATGTGATGGTCTCATCCACAGAACCATTCCATATTTATATACCGTTTTAATTTCCCAGGGGGCCGCAAGATAAAGCAATCGAATTCGAACCATAGAGCAATTCACTTAACAACCAAACCGACAAAATCATTCCCTCAAAGCTCATTCTCTTCATGTCCGATAACGCATCGATGTATTTGTGTGGAATATTGCACAACAAGCATTAACCTATCAGAGAGCAGCAGACGGAGTGTAATATGTGGGGAACTGGACACCACTGGAGGAATTATATATGTATATCTTCCGCTTTATCCTGTATTAGGGTTGGGGGGGGGTCCCCTTGCCCATCCAGGGGAGAGCGTTTCGGGCGCAAAGCAGATACACCCAGGACGGGGTGCCAATCTATCGCTGGGCACACATTCACACACACACACTCTATATGGGGCAATTTGGAGAATTGGGTAGAGTGTGTGCTCATCTGGGTGGAATTTCCATGTTCTCCCTGTGTCCGTGTGGGTTTCCTCTGGGTTCCCACAGTCCAAAAACATGGATCAAGGTCAAACTGAGTTCTCCAAATTGCCCCATATAGAGTGTGTCTGTGCTCAGCGATGGATTGGCGCTCTGTCCTGGGTGTATCTGCCCAGTGCCCGAAACGTTCGTGGGCATGGGGAACCCCCCGCAACCCTAATAAAGGATGAAGCGGGGGATAATGAATGAATGAAAGGTCCAACGTATTGTTACCAACGATATACAAAATAGGGATGAACACCATGATGAACTCTCATTTATAAAAAAAAAAAAAAACATGTTCTAACTGAATAATACTTACGTACATAAAACGTAGATATGACGATATATACGTCGATACCGATTTTATATACCGAAATACTGAGAAACTTATTCATACTGACGATATATACAAAAATAGGGACGAATGTATTGATACCAACGATATAAATTGAAATGACCCTACTGATACCGAGGACATTTACTGAAATACCGATAAACGTATTCATACCGACGATATAAACCCAATTAAGGACGAACGCATTGATACTGCAGTCGTCGCCATATTGATCTTTCGAACGGTCGCCGCACCGGGCGCCATGATGAACTTTCTTATTTATGGTAAAACGGGTTCTAACTGAATAATACTTACGTACATAAAGCGTAGATATGACGGCAGTCCTGACAACGTGGTATACAAAGAGATCCATAACAATTAAATTGATCTATATTTTCGCTCAGTTGAAACAGATTCACTTTTGTTTTTAATGAACATTTTCGGGCAGGACTCAGGAGTAACTACTGCAGGAAATTAATAAATAACAGAAAAATGCAAAACAGATTGAAAGCAAACGCACCTTTCGCATCAAACCTTTTCAGAAACTCAAGACAGAGGGAAAATAATAGTTGCATTTTTTCATCAAGGTTTACAGTCATAAAAAAAAAAAGAATCAATAGTTGTGTAGAGCGGAGCATCCGCACAAAAAAACCTCGTACAACAACAACGTGGATAAAAATGAGATCTCATCCTTGAGCGTCGAGCACGCGGGGCTCTCAGACGAGGGTCCTTGAATCTGTGGGTAAACTATAATTAACGCTCATTCTTTGGCTAAATTAGTTCTCAGTCGTGTGAACGGGAACGTGTTCCGATTCGGCGCAGTTCGTCCGATTCGCTGTTTGGGACAGGTCGGCGAGGTCACAGGTTCCGTCCTTCGAGACGAGATCGCGTACGACGATCGAGCAACGGTGCAAATTACGACACCCTGACGATGACGGGCTCGTGGTCCTAATTACTGTACTTAATGTGCACACACGGTCCGGGGGTAATTAGCTCCACGTGACGGTTATGTACCCCTTTGAATTAACCTTCTAATCAGTGTGACGGGGGGGCTTGGCAGGCCTTCATTACATACAGACTTCTCTTTTACAGATCTGGCAATCAGTCGCGCGCTCAGTGAGCTTCCACACATTCTTTTGTAAAGGATCCGCAGTTCATTGTTAAGCTGCATACTGTTTACTGAATATATATAAACCACCCAGATCTAACAATACCACCTTAAAATGGGATGTTAGAAAAGTTCCTGTGTGTAAAACTTCATTTATTCATTCATTCGTTATCTTCCGCTTCATCCTCTATTAGGGTCGTGGGTGGGGTTCCCCATGCCCATCCAGGGGAGAACGTTTCGGGCGCTGGGCAGATACACCCAGGACAGGGCGCCAATCTATCACTGGACACACACTCACGCACACATACACACTCTATATGGGGCAATTTGGAGAACTCAATTGACTTGATCCATGTTTTTGGACTGTGGGAGGAAACCGGAGAACCCGGAGGAAACCCACGCGGACACGGGGAGAACATGGAAACTCCACCCAGATGGGGATTCGAACCAGTAATCCCTACTGCTGAGAGGAGAACGTGCTAACCACTAAGCCACCGTGCCGTTGTGTGTAAAACTTATTATTTTTTTTTGTAATATGGACTTTAATATTAAAAACTGCAAGCATTCGTTAGCGAGATGAACAGAGGATTGTTTGGATCTTCTCTCTAGCCGGCTGCTCTGTTCTTCGACCTCTCGACCGTCATGTGAAGAGCATCGTCATGTCAGCAGGCAGCCGATGGCGCGACAGCGAGCCGGGATAAGCGGGCTCCATGCCTTCAGCCCTTGTCGCTGTCAACACCCCAGACACCCCTCAAGTGAGAGGGTAGGATTAGGGATAATGCCTCCGAAAGATGTAAGACTAATGTCGATTTTTTTGGACGGCTTGTCAAACTGATGCTCGCGAGAGGCTAGTTGAGCTGCCTTAAGCTGAAATGCATGAGTGCAATGATATTTTGCGAGCGCTAACTTAAAGAGAAACACTCGGAAATGAAGATTTAATGAACCGGCGTTTAGAACAAATAACGTTTGGTTGTATTGGCGTAATTATTAATTATTAACGTACCAAAGATAAAAAGTCAAAAGGGGAAACCATGAAATAACTCACTTCAGAGTTGGCCCTCAAATCTGATTGGCTGAGCCCTTTGTGACATCATTTACAATAGAACACCCCTCTGAGCGCTTTACATTCGTATCAATGCGTGATGTACAATACATTATTTTAAAATCATTAAATTCTGATTAATATAAACAGAGAGCTGATTCGCGATGAGCACTAGACCTGTTATATTGTTTATGAATTGAGTTCTGTAATTCGGCCACTAGACGGCATGTTCTCCCCGTGTCCACGTGGGTTTCCTCCGGGTTCTCCGGTTTCACAGTTTCACAGTCCAAAAACATTGATCAAGGTCAATTGAGTTCTCCAAATTGCCCCATAGATAGTGTGTGTGTGGGTGAGTGTGTGCCCAGCAATAATGTGGCATCCTGACCTGGGTGTATCTGCCCAGCACCCGAAACGTTCTCCCCTAGATGGGCATGGGGAACCCCCCCGCGTCCCTAATATAGGATAAAGCGGAAGATAATGGATGGATGGAATTACATTGATTGGTTTGTGGTTCTGAAGGGGTCCAGCACAGCCACATTTATTCCCGCCTCCCGTCGCTTTTGCATTTGGCCGCACCGCTTTCATCCCCACAAACCCTGTGATTCCTGGATTTGGTTGATTTGAAAAAACAAACGCACAGACGAGGCGGGATAATGAAGCTGACCTGAGGAACACGCCGCAATCGACTCGCTGAAGGCCATCAAATCCCACACGCAACAGAGCGCCGATCGTTCAGATGCAGAAGGGCACCGGAGAGGACCGGAACTAACGCATCCATTGACATTTCCATCAAAAGTGGGCCGGACGCAAAACAAGTGTGCATGAATATTCAAACATGTCCACGCCGCCTTCATTTCCGAGCCGATGTCCATAATAAACAGACTGAATTCCAGTCCGCGGCTTATAATTGCGACTAAATCTGGTATCAATTACACTCTTCATCTTCAAAGGTAAGACAACAGTCACTGCACGTCTCTCTTGCACCGCCAGTGAGCGCGAGATAATGAAGTCCCAGCGCTAATGAGACGAAATGACAGTAAGCTGGTCAGCAAACAAGATAAAAGAGATGCAGAACTGAGGGTGCTCGCAAAATCCACACGGGCAACGGAATGCTGGAACTTGACAGCGTTTCTTTATGTGGAATAAGCGCAGTCTGTCATAGAAATGTGGCTTTTGATTGAACTGCAGTCCCCTGTGCACACAAACACATCAAACTGGGAGCGCTGACACACTATCAGTGGAAGTTTTACACAAAAGCTAAAGCTGTTTAAAAAAGATGACAAGCAACTCGAGCGCCATGAAAAGACAACAAAGCAGTTAATAGAACCGAGTGATGTGGGTTTTGTAGACTGTTCCAGAAGCAACTCTGCTATGAGCCTGAACATTGTTTTGGTACCTCGCCAAATCATTTGTAGTATACTTTATAGTTATAAAGTGATAGTGATCTATTTTGCCAACTGCTTTTACACAAACTGTTGTCCTCCACATTTAACCCATCCGTGCAGTGAAACACACACATGTACACGTATACACACATATTTACTCCAAGGTCCAGGTAAACGTAACAATAACCACACGGAAACATGCAGCAGGTTCCAGAAACATTTATTCATCCATTATCTTTCGCTTTATCCTCTATTAGGGTCACGGTGGGGTTCCCCATGCCCATCCAGGGGACAACGTTTCGGGCGCTGGGCAGGACAGGGCGCCAACCTATCGCTGGGCACACACTCACTCACACATACACACTCTACATGGGGCAATTTAAAGAACTCATTTAACTTGATCCATGTTTTTGGACTGTGGGAGGAAACCGGAGAACCCGAAAGGAAACCCACAGGGACACGGGGAGAACATGGAATCTCCACCCAGATTGGGATTCGAACCGGGAATCCCTAGTGCTGAGAGGAGAACATGCTAAACACTAAGCCACCGCCCATTTGGTCATTTATTGGACGCTTTTATCCAAAGGGACTTACAAGGTGAGCTCAGGGTTCATCACAACATCCCTGGAGCAATGAGGGTTAAGGGTCTTGCTCAAGGACCCACACTGGTAACTTCAGTGGACCTGGGATTTGAACCCCCAACCTTCAGATTGATAGCTCAACACCCAACACCCTAACCACAGAGCTACCGCACTCTGTTGTTCTGTTCTTAAACCAATAAATAGACCAAAGCATCACAAACCGAACGAACCTGTAACGTAGTTGAAGCTCTATCGCAGATGAGAGAGCGGGGCTGGCTTATTTAACAAAATAATAAGGTCACATGACTAGGGGTAATTAACAACATGAGTTGAAATGAATGAAAACAAAGCAAAACGAGGAAAACTGATACACAAGAAGCTTTAAAGAGAAGTTTTACCCACCGGAAACCGGGGAACCCGGAGGACACCCCCACGGACACCGGTAGAATATGGAAACTCCACCCAGATTGGGATTCGAACCGGGAATCCCTAGCGCTAAAAGGAGCCACCGTGCCGCCCCTGTTACAATTCTATTACCTTTGCGTTATGCTCTTTATCATTACTTCATTATCTATAAACAGAATTGCCCCAAATTCCTCGTAATTCAACGTACAGAACATATTTGCCCTTATACCCCCACTTCCCCCCCCCCCTTTTTTTATTATTATTATTTTTTTTATAAACCTCACCTTCCCAATTGTTGCAAGCTGAAAGCATGAAATTGTCTCGGCTGGATTAGCATAATGCCGCTCTGCGGGTCGACGTAGCGTAATCCCGTTGGACACGTTTGTCCGATGCGGCGGTAACACTTGGTTTCAGGTGGCCGAGTGTGTGTTTTGGCTGTATTTCAGGCCGCTCCCGCTTATCTATAAACGCTATAAACTGGGTCAGCGACGTGTCGGTGATCTAATTGCTCGGCATGTTAAGCCACTGCGTGATGAGAGAGCAGCAAATGCCTTGACATGTCAGCCACTACCAATCAAATCATCAAGGTAATGCCTGCCATAACCACGCTACAGTGCCCCTATCACTTTCCCGCACGAGTCCGCGAGCATCTGCCATACGAGTGGCAGCTAAACGAGCCATGCTGAATAGGAAGCTTTCTGCCAGCTTTCAGAACGCTGCTGAATGAGGCTTCACCGAGACAAAGGCCTATTTGAGAGCTATTACGGCAACAAGCATCGTGTCTCTGAGATTAACACCGGAGCTGCAAACCAGCAACAATGGCATGTTAACTTAAATGGGCATGTCCCTGTATTACTGTAATAATGCAGTTTGTGGGCCATTGATCTGGAGAAATGTGCTGTTGTTTTGATTTAACGTTAATTGTCACTTCTGCTGCACGAGCCACACCGAGCTACAGCAGCACCAGGTTTATTTCAAGGTCCATGATTGACTTTTAAAATCGCCCTTGTGGATTAAAAACAGAGTTTCCTGCAGAAGAGGTTTCTGCAGAGTCCATAATCTGCTGAGAACCGTCACCAAAGCCAATTAAGTTCATAACTGACTATAAGTTTTAAAGTGGTCAATTCTAAATATATATATTCCTCCATCCCCTTTATCCTCTATTAGGGTCGCGTGGGGGGGGGGTGGGGGGGTTCCCTATGCCCATCCAGGGGAGAACGTTTCAGGCGCTGGGCAGATAGACCCAGGACAGGACGCCAATCGATCACTGGGTACACACTCACTTACACAGACACACTCTATATCGGGCAATTTGGAGAATTTAATAATTTCGCAATTTGCGATTCAAACCGGGAATCTGTTGCGCTGAGAGGAGAACATGCTAACCACCAAGTCTCCGTGCCGCCCTATATACATATACATATATATATATATATACATATATATATAGGGCTTGGAGGCTTGGTGGTTAGCATGTTCTCCTCTCAGCGCTACAGATTCCCGGTATATATATATACACCCCAGTGGAAGGAGTGCCCCACTGAGCCTTGGTCCTCACAATTTTTTTTATAAAAAAAAAAAAAAAAAAAGAAAAAATGTTAATAATGTTTTTTTGTTTTGTGATCACTGATGCTTTGACTCGCTCTTTGAAATTTCATTTTCAGAACACTGTGATGCTTTGTGCTTTGTGATGATATACTACTGTCGGAACACGAAAAAATGAATAAACTATATCAATATATATATACAAGAACAACTACCCCCCATGATGACCCCCCCCCCCCATGATGTTCACTCTATAGCACTGCTTAAGAGTCTTTGAGAAAGTTCTTCATGAGAAAACCTCAGACATGAGCCGGTCCCAGCGTTCCCCATAAGACTCTGACATTCCTTAATGAAGAAGCCTTAATGCAGGGGCTTGTAATCCAATCGGGGAGCTGTGCGTCTCTCGGTATTGACCGCATTGGAGGCCATAAATCACGGGAGCAGCGCAGAGTGAACAGTCGAGTGACTCAACAGATGTGGGAGCTTCCATTCTGCTTTCAGGTCACCGAGGCAGTGAAGCGAACATGGCCGCAGCGCTACAGTAACTAACTGTGGACACACACACACACACACACACACACACACACACACACACACACACACTTCAGCTCTGTCTTTTCATGACTAAACTGTCACTCCACGTCAGGGAGAAAAGATGAAGGATGCTGGATTTAAATGAAGCTGGAGAGAGTGGATTGTTTTGGGAGGATGCACTGGTACTCCGACTGCTGGATTTCAACATCATCCAGATGTGATTTTATGGTATTTTTTATTAAATTGCGGTACCTTTGAAAACCTTTGAGAGTTCATTCCAGCTGGCAAAACCCCTATGATGTAATTAATCTTTTAATGTGGGCCCTCGAGCAGGGTCCTTAACCCTTATTGCTTCAGGGGGCCTGTACTGTGAGTGACCATGCGCTCTGACTTCAACCATTTATTTGAAATACTTGATTTAAAATATGCAAAATGACTTTGCATGGTGGCTTAGTGGTTGGCATGTTCTCCTTTCAGCTCTGGGGATTCCAGGTTCGAATCCCAATCTGGGTGGAGTTTCCATGTTCTCCCCGTGTCCGCGCGGGTTTCCTCCGGGTTCTCCGGTTTCCTCCCACAGTCCAAAAACATGGATCAAGGTCAATTGAATTCTTTAAATTGCCCCATATAGTGTGTGTCTGTGTGAGTGAGTGTGTTCAGTGATAGATTGCCCCCTTGTCCTGGGTGCATCTGCCCAGCGCTCGAAACGTTCCTCTAGTTGAGGATAAATGGATGGACTTTAATGTGATGATTATTATTACTTAATTATTTTTAATTATAATTATTATTATGTGTTGATTAATTAGATTTTTTTTTGAGGGGAACCCGGTAGAAACTGTGGTGAAACCTGGGGCCACACGTTGGCTCATTGGGTACCTCCACTGCTTTACATCAAGAATGTTCTAGCGCTTTTGTTTGCATGTTCTCTCCACGTCTTGGTGGATTACTATCAAGTGCTCTAGTTTCCATCCGTAGACTGCAGCCATTACGATAAACTGCTATGACCTCACTGCCTCCAGCCGTCTCTCCTGTGATGGACTGACTTGTTTTTCCTATCAACAACCGGGATAGGACTCCGACAGCCCCTAGAACTCTAAGAATACTTCTCAGAAAAAGCAGTTTGGAGCTCATTATTTTTAATGAAATAAATATAAATATAAAAAAGACTCACTTATTTGTTATTAACAAAAAGGCCATCTGCTTTGTTTCCACAACATGTGCTGAGCTTTTAAACGAAAACCCATTTGATTTCGTTCGATTTCACTCGTGATTTTCATCACTGCAAAAAGAAACGTTTAAAAAAAACGATCGGTTAACGTCAAGGCCCCCGTTACGCGTCTGTGCGGAATCTAAGCCGCTCTGCAGAGTTAATAAAATGTAGGATTTCGATTGCGCCGAAGACCATGAATAAAAAAAACATCATGACGAAGACGAGCGAGGAAGCGGCACACATCATGCCAAAAGCCAAGAGAAAGATTATAGGTAATGAGGGACAACAATAGCGGCTGATTCTTGTTAGTATTACGCTGGAGGTTGAGAGTCCGGGTCGGGTTTCCCATGCTCATCAGGTAAGTAGCTCTTTGTACTTGAGCAGAGGGGGGGGGGGGGGGGGGGGGGGGGGGGGGGGGGGGGGGGGGGGGGGGGGGGGGGGGGGGGGGGGGGGGGGGGGGGGGGGGGGGGGGGGGGGGGGGGGGGCACACACACACACACACACACACACACACACACACACACACACACACACACACACACACACACACACACACACCTACAGTTTCAGCAACACTTCAGAACAGAAAAATGGATGCCCATCAAATATTGATATCTCTTATCTCTTTTTAACAACGGGGTGAACCTGTCCAAAACACACAGGCTCTCTTTCTCGTTCTCTCGCCCTCTCTCTCTCTCTCTTACAAAATGGAACAGCGGTAACTTGTGCTGCAGAAAGTGAACATCCCAAAGTGGCTACCTGCATTCATGTATTTCAGATGGCGGCTGCATTGCCATGGGTTTCACAAATCCATCCATTATCTTCCGCTTTATCCTCTAGTAGGGTCGTGGGGGTTTCCCATGCCCATCCAGGGGAGAATGTTGTGGGCGCTGGGCAGAACACCCAGAAGAGGGCGCCAATCTATCTATCGCTGGGCACACACTCATTCAAACAAACAGACTCTATATGGGGCAATTTGGAGAATTCAATTGACCTTGATCCATGTTTTTGGGCTGTGGGGGAAAACCGGAGAACCCGGAAGAAACCCACACGGACATGGGGAAAACATGGAAACTCCACCCAGATTGGGGTTAGAACCAGGAATCCCTTGAGCTGAGAGAAGAACATGCTAACCACTAAGCCACTAGGCAGCCCCATCTGACAAATCAATTACAGGTTATAAAAGAGAGTTCCTCACAATGTACTGTACATAAACAAAAGTCCTGCAAAACAGCTTCTATTTACGTCTCATTCAATCGCAGCGCTGCAGGTTTACAGTGGAACCTCCGTTTTCGTTGTTCATCTGTTTGCAGACAATGAAAACTGAGGCCTATTTCCATTTAAATCAACGGAAATCCAATTAATTCGTTACAGACTTCAAAACACAAACCAAAAAAACACATTCAACGGAGAATAAATGTAGTGTTATAAACAAAATCCTATAGACTGTATTTTATTATTCATTCATTCATTATCCTCCTCTTTATCCTCTATTAGGGTCGCGGGGGGGGGGGGGGGTTCCCCATACCCATCCAGGGGAGAACGTTTCGGGCGCTGGGCAGATACACCCAGGACAGGGCGCCAATCCATCACTGGGCACACACTCACTAACACAGACACGCACGCATACACACTCTATATGGGGCAATTTGGAGAATTCAATTGACCTTGATCCATGTTTTTGGGCTGTGGGGGAAAACCGGAGAACCCGGACGAAACTCACGCGGACATGGGGAAAACATGGAAACTCCACCCAGATTGGGGTTAGAACCGGGAATCCCTAGAGCTGAGAGGAGAACATGCCAAACCACTAAGCCACCCACGGAAGAGATATAAAATATAAAATTGAGATTTAGAATTTTTTTAATTTTTAAAACCGAATTCAGAAATTCCGAAGTCGACCAAAACAGAGGTTCCACATGATATAATCAAACACACTCAGTCAGGTACTCAGCATGTGGGATTATGTTTGGGGAAGGAGGGTCTTAAGTCCATAAAGACATGATTGGGTGAGTTCGCTCTGGAAGAACTTGAAGATGTGAAGATGTTTAAAGGCTTTTCATTCTGTAAAGCTGCTTTGTGAGAATGCACTGTAAAAAGCACTATATAAATAAATGACTTGAACTTGAGCGCTAACCTCAAGCCCATTAAACCTCGTTGGTATGAACTAGAACTTGTGAGCCAGATCCTCAGTTCCAACATTAGTCCTTGACCACACAAAGGCCTGAGTAAAATGGCCACAATTCCCACAGACGGTCATGAAAGTCATGCAGGAGGTCTATTGTGAGTAGTATGATGAGTGGAGGCTGTTAAAGCTGCATGGTGAGGATGTGCTTTATAGTCCACTATGGTCCAGAAAGTGTAGATATGCACTTCAGAAAACAGGAGCCTCACAAACCTGGACCTGGGACGTCACCTTCACCTCACCGACGGTGCTGCAGCAACCATTAACACGCCAACCTTTCACACACTCTGTGGCACGATATTCTGTCATTCTAAAGTCGGCGCAGAACTTCTATTATCATGTTTCTATTCAGGACGAATGTGCAAACTTGAGGACGGCGTACAGAGTGAGGATGAGTGGATGAGGTCAGCCGCCTGATAGGAGACTTCGCAGTAAACAACCTGACTGAAGGACGGACGGAGGGACAGGTGGGGCAGAGACGTGTGCGCCATGCAGCCGCCAATTACAGTAAAACTTCATAAAGCTGGGCAAAAAGAATATTTCCCATTTACAAGCACGGGGGGAGCTCATGTACATGTTAAATCAAAGCCCCGAGCTCAGCGGGTTCCGTCGGCCGGCGTAAATCTGGCGCCGCGATCATCTTCTTAATCAACCTAAGCACAAGCCGCCAATAAAAAAATGATAGTGTTACTGTGTTGCGAAGGCGAGGTAAAATATTCCGGTGGCGAGGCGTGCCCAGAGAAAACTCTGCACGTCAAATAAAAGTGCAAAATAAAATGGCGCTCCAACAATAAAGCCATTCCTTCAGTCGGAGAGGATTTCAATAACGTCTCGGGGCTGACGGAACGATAAATTGCAGCCAGAGAACAAAACGCAGCAGCACGCAGACCGGAACGCGGAATGCGTGGAAACGGCCGCCGCCGTCGGGACGGGTCCTCGCAGGCCGTCCGGGCCGAGCGCCTGTAATTACTTGCGCAGTTCGCCGGAGACGTCTCATTTCCATCACCTCCTGCCTGTTTGAGAGGGAGGCTGCGTGTGATTGACGGCTTACCGAACCATTTTTTGTACGGTACTGACATTTCGCTGAAACAAGCCAGGGTCAGAAGTTTCTATCTGTTCCAAGCAGGCATCCGGTGCGCCACCCGTTTCCTCTGGAAAAAAAAAAAAAAGAAAAAAAAGAAAAAGTCCTGTGCTGTCCTTGAGGCCGCCGCTGCACTTTGATCACAGCTCTTTAGGGAAAGGCCAGGAACCTGCAAGATTAATGCCTTCCCAGGGCATATCGCAGCCCATCGCCAGCCACTTTAATCATTTACACAGGCTTATTGTGGATGCAGAGCGAGTGTGGAGCTGCGCACCGGAGCGACCGGCCTCGGTGTCATATCCGCAGCGTGGCCCTGCAGGCTACATCAATGCACCACGCGCAACCCTGATGAAATACATGAAAGGGAAACGGAAGGCGCCGGTCCATCATGGCACCTAATCTGGCCGGCCGCATACTGTATACACCGAGAGGATTACGAGGTGGAGGTGTCTGGAAATACAGGCCACCAGGGTCCCTTTGCGAGCTGGGATTATAGAACTCCTTCATGTGCACTGCCTGGCTTCAAAAAGAGTCGTGTTGGACTTTTTTCGGGCGCTATGATCTGAACAACTGAAGGACCAGGGTTCTCCCTCAGGGGGAAATTCGTTCCTCTGTGATGATGGGGTGTCTACCAGAACAACAATTCAGCCGACTCAATCTGTGGAAGAGTCATTTAGGAAGGAATCGTTTGCACAAATCGGGGTGGAGTTTCCATGTGGGTTTTCGTCTGGTTCCTTAGTCTTCCATGGTCCAAAAACATGAATTCAAGGTTAATTGGCTGTTTTAAAATTGCCCCTATATAGTTTGAATGTGTAATGGATTGGAAGGCGCCGGTCCATCATGGCATTCGTTCCTCTGTGATGATGGGGCGTCTTACAGAACAACAATTCTAAGATTCAGCCGACTCAATCAGTGGAAGAGGAAGGAATCATTTACACAAATGGAGATCCAGGTTCGAATCCCCATCAGAGTGAAGTTTCCATGTTCTCTCCGTGTCCATGTGGGTTTCCTCCTGGTTCCTTAGTCTCCCACAGGACAAAAACATGAATTCAAGGTTAATTGGCCGCTCTAAAATTGCCCCTGTGTAGTGTGTATGAGATTGGTGCTCTGTCCTGGGTGTACCGATAGGATGGGCATGAGGAACCACTCAAAAATAAATTGGCTGCTCTAAAATTGCCCCCATATAGTGTGTGTGTGTAATAGATTGGCACTCTTTCCTGGGTGTATCTACACAGCACTAAAACGTGTCTTTCTTGGAGGGGCATGAGGAACCACTCGAGATAAATTAGCTGCTCTAAAATTGCCCCCATATACTGTGTATGTGAGAGAGATAGAGAGAGAGTGCCCAGCAAAATATTAGTGCCCTGTTCTGGGTGTATCTGCCCAGCACCTAAATGTTCTTCCCTGGGTGGGCATGGGGAACCACGCCATCCCCGCTCCCCCTGCAAACCTAATATAGGTTTAAATGGACGATAATGGATGGATGGACCTGTTGGACTCTCTGGGACGATCTGAAGAAGATTTTATGCAGCTGTTTGGCCAACAGAAGAATAAAAGTTATCAATTATCGGAGCGTTAACTAAAATATTGGGGAATTAATGACCGTGCTAGACGTTGACGTATGTCCTAAATGTCCTCAGCAGGTTTTAACATCCATCAATCCATCCTCTGCTTTATCCCCTAATAGTGTCAGGGGGGGGGCTACACACTCACTCACACATACATTCTTTATGGGGTAATTTGGAGAATTCAATTGATCTTGATCCATGTTTTTGGACTGTGGGAGGAAACCGGAGAACCCGGAGGAAATCCACGTGGACACGGGGAGAACATGGAAACTTCACCCAGATTGGGATTCAAACCGTGAATCGCTAGCGCTGAGAGGAGAACATTTTAATCACTAAGCCACCGTGCCGCCCTCATTCCCAACATATTGGAGGTTTTTGGTAATGCTGACTGGGCTTTTGGTTTTTCTTTCCACGTTATCCTTCCATCCGTCACCCCATTCATCTAGAATTCTCTAACTTTCCAGAACGAGACCCACCATTAATCTGAGAATGCCTTCCATGTAAACAACAACGCCATCCTCCACCAATTACACAACCAGGCTGGATGAACTTAGACCCTCATTTACAAAGCAAAACAAAAACACAGAGACGGCCATTCGTTCCACCATCGGCCAATCCGATCACAGCGGCGGCCGAGTAACGAACCTGCAAATTGCTTACGCAGCAAAAGAACAAAAAGTGGTCTTTAAAAAATGCCTGCAGGCAAACTAAGAGGCTGAAAGCACCATGAAAGAACATTTCTTCCCAGCAGGCAATGGTACACGGTGGTGCCACCATCCGTCCTTTCTTCCGATGCGTGTTTTTAAGATGATATTACGCGTCGATGCGGCGAGCCGGGGACAAAGACATTAATAAGCGGCGCACATCGCGTCTCCGGAAAATCTCTCAAACGGTGGCATTATCATAAAATTACCTCACTCGTCACGGTCGCTGTCAGGAAGCAGCTTTGTTGCTCATTTCCCACCGCCGAGACGACGTCTCTGAAAAGTACCGTGTTTTTCAGTTTACACGCAAACTCACCTCCATCAGTTTAACACTCACACAGCCGGCGTTTAAACACGGCACCTCCGTTCCTGCTAATCGAACTGCGACTGTTTATTCGACCCATCTTGTCAAAACACATTAGATTTCGTCTTAGCATCGAGTGCCATCTGTGAACATTAAAGCCCCCCGGCTCAAGCCCTCACGTCTACAGTATTTGGACATTTCTCATATTACACCTTTAAGACATTACATACATTATATTTACACTGTATTTTATTCAAAGTGACCTCCAAATGACCCAATTTGGTTGGGGTCAGAGTACGGGGTTGATCATACAGCACCCCTGGAGCATTGAGGGTTAAGGTTCTTGCTCAAGGACCCACATTGGGAACTTCGGCGAAACTGTCTTCCGCTTTATCCTCTACTAGGGTCGTGGGGGGGGGGGGGGTCCCCATGTCCAGGGGAGAACGTCTCAGGCGCTGGGCAGATACACCTAGGACAGGGTGCCAATCTATCGCTGGGCACAGACGCACTCACCCGAAACGTTCTCCCCTGGATGCGCATGGGGAACCCCACCACCGTAACCCTAGTATAGGATAAAGTGGAGGATAATGGATGGAAGAATATAAACTTATGTTAGCATGTTCTCCTCTCAGCACTTGGGATTCCTGGTTCAAATCCCAATCTGGTTGGAGTTTACATGTTTTTCCCGTGTCCGCGTGGGTTTCCTCCGGGTTCTCTGGTTTCCTCCCACAGTCCAAAAACATGGAACAAGGTCAATTAAATGCTCCGAATTGCCCCATATAGAGTGTGTGTCTGTGTGAGTGAGTGTGTGTCCAGTGATAGATTGGCGTTCTGTCCTAGGTGTATCTGCCCAGTGCCCGAAACTTTCTCCCCTGGATGGGTATGAGGAACCCCCGCGACCCTAGTAGAGTACAAAGTCGAAGATAATGGATGGATTGATAAATGTGAGAAAACCGACCAAAATGCCCCATTCACCAAAATATTGACTAAACTTATGGTTTTGATAACCGCGGAAAATAAATATTGATCCACAGGAAGGGAACATCATTAAGGACGCCCTTTTGGCGACCGGTAAATAGACGGGGGTCTGCCGGGTTCTCGAATCTTCCGCCTCCCAGTTCTGTCCTGCAGCTCGTAAGCAAACGGTCAAATACAATGCGCAAATACAAATTGAGTTTTTCAAAGGGCTCGGAAACTTTGCAGCGCAGGCCTCGGGGAAGCCTATTTAGATGTGATCCGTTAACTCCGGCGTGCCAGCTTAAAACCATTTACGTCCTGGACGAAGGCCAAGTGCTGCATAAAATATAAGCCCAGAGTGCAGCAGATAAGGAGTCAACTTAAAGGAGCGAGGAGGAGAATGGGGGAGAAAGTGCGCTACGATGTCACAAGTGGTTTGTATCTGAAGTCGGCGACGACCCTGAGAGCACAACGGAAAGCGTTTCCACATATTTGTGTGTGAACTTCTGAATGCCAAAGTAGGCAACGCACAGGTGTTTGCGGGAGATAACGCTCGTCTTTCGCCGGCTTTTTCGGTGCAAAAGAGGGGAGGAGGCGCCGAGGAGTGATACATATTTTCCTACCCGGAGCTGTCAGTCATCCTGAAGGGACGGAACCATTGTGTGGGGCACGTTCCCTTTCTTCTCCGTTCCTTTCTTTAATTCAGACGATGCCGGCGATATATAGAAATAACGAACGGGCAGCACAGAGGATGTTTGACAGCCACCAAAATATTTAGGTCAGGGGGCACGGGATTCACCTGAGACCTGCCAAAGCCATCATCTCCTCCACAGAGGTGAAAAGAAGATATGGAGGTGTGAAGGCAGCCTGGGAGAAATAGGGCCAGCTTCCCAAGATGAGGTCACAGGCACCAATGGGACGGTGTCACCTTTAATTTAGTATCAACATGGGCAACCTCATCTGCTTGTCTTCTGGGCATCAAGTTGAAACATTTATGACAACCAACGAGAACTTAGAACACAAAGGAACTTTAGAGGAAATTGATATGATTAATTAATTAAGGCTACACATTATTTGGGTGAAAGATATTTCTTAATGGCGGCACGATGGCTTAGCATGTTCTCCTCTCAGCTCTGGGAATTTCCGGTTCGAAACCCAATCTGGGTGGAGTTTCCATGTTCACCCCGTGTCCTCGTGGGTTTCCTCCGGGTTCCTCCCACAATCCAAAAACATGGATTAAGGTCAATTGAATTCTCCAAATTGCCCCATATAGAGTGTGTTTGTGTGAGTAAGACCCTAGTAGAGGATAAAGCAGAAGATAGGTTCATCGAAGCTCCCAATGTGGGTCCTTGAGCAAGAACCTTAACCCTCAATGCTCCAGGGGTGCTGTTTGATCAACCCCATATTCTGACCCCAACCACATTGTGACATTTATCGATCACTTTGAATAAAATGTAGTGTAAATATAATGTATGTAATGTCTTAAAGGTGTAATATGAGAAATGTCCAAATACTGTAGATCTGACACTGCATGAAGAAAAATACACTTCAGACATCCATCCATCCATTATTATCCTCATTATCCTATATTAGTATTCCGGGTTGGGGGGGGGGGGGGGGGGTCCCCCTGCCCATCCAGGAGGAAACGTTTCGGGCGCAGGGCAGATACACCCAGGACAGGAGGCCAATCCATCACTGGGCACACACTCACTCACACAAATACACATTCTATATGGGGCAATTTAGAGAATTCAATTGACCTTGATCCATGTTTTTGGACTGTGGGAGGAAACTGGAGAACCCGGAGGAAACCCACACGGACACGGGGAGAACATGGAAACTCCACCCAGATTGGGATTCGACCTGGGAATCCCCAGCGCTGAGAGGAGAACATGCCAACCACTAAGCCACCGTGCCGTCCCACACTTCAGGCATTATAATTCTAAATATAATAGCTGCACCCCTTTTGTCTCAGGTCCCTTTAAGCTGACGATGTCTTTACTTATTTTTTTAGCTGGAGGGCAAAGCAATTTTGCACTAAACACTAACCAAAAGCTACCGAGCCAGACTCCCCGGAGAGGAACTCCAACCCTTTAAAGGTAGACAGCACATGCCTTTTACTTCGTTCCTTTCAGTTTAGTACAACAGACGCATCACCGTGTGGGAGGAAGTGAAGCCGACGTGAGCGCGGCGCTGCACGATTCTCATAAAATACCTTACATTCTAACAACAGCCCTGTAGAACCGAAAGGACACGCGTCCTCCTCAGGCGCGTTTCCAAACCACCCTCCATCCTTTTGATCGGGGGCCGATTGTTCCTCCCTGCATGGTCTTTCCTGCTATGGACGAACAAGAAAATTCGCATTTGAATTATTAACATGGGCTTTCGGACTCCTTCACTCGGCGTTGTCGTAAAGCTTGACCTGGCAGCCCGGCGCACGCCGGCCAATCTCAGGGAATAATGGTCGGCTCGGATCCATATCTCATAATATCTGACGCTTTTCTTGGAAAGGCAGGTCATTTAAAAGCTTTCAATGAAACATCTATAATGCATGGTGCATATAAATACCCATTCCTGATGTACCCATAATTGCTTGCATCCAACCAAATCTCTTTTTATCACCGCCGATGCTGCCCCGAATACTTTTTCGCCGCCGGGCCAAAATCTTTTTTGGTTTTTCAAGTAGGGGACTGATTGGAACATCTCGGGTTGCCAGACAGAGAGAAAACCTGCTAACAGTGTATGGCTGCATGGAGGCACGTCCATCTCTCTGAATTTTGATCAGGTTAGAGATCCCATGTTCTCCCTGTGTCCACATGGGCCTCCTCCGGGTTCTCCGGTTTCCTCCCACAGTCCAAAAACATGGATGCAAGGTGACTTGGATGCTCTGAATTGCCCCTATATAGTGTGTGTGTGACCAGCTATGAATTGCCGTCCTGTTCAGGGTGTATCTGCCCAGCGCCTGAAATATTCTCCCCCAGATGGGCATGAGGAACCACCCTACAAGCACTAATAGAGGACTATGCAGAATAAAATTATAAAGTTCTATTGCCGAGGCGGCATGGTGGCTTAGTGGTTAGCATGTTCTCCTCTCAGTGCTGGGGATTCCCAATCTGGGTGGAGTTTCCATGTTCTCCACGTGTCTGCGTGGGTTTCCTCCCACAGTCCAAACACATGGATTAATTTAATGTTTAATTGAATGCTCCAAATTGCCCCATATAGAGTGTGTGTGGGCGGCACGGTGGCTTAGTGGTTAGCATGTTCTCCTCTCAGCACTAGGGATTCCCGGTTCAAATCCCCATCTGGGTGGAGTTCCCATGTTCTCCCTGTGTCCACGTGGGTTTCCTCCGGGTTCTCCGGTTTCCTCCCACAGTCCAAAAACATGGATCAAGTTAATTGAGTTTTCCAAATTGCCCCATATAGAGTGTGTCTGTGTGAGTGAGTGTGTGCCCAGCGAAGATTGGCGCCCTGTTCTGGGTCTATCTGCCCAGCGCCCGAGACGTTCTCCCCTGGATGGGCATGGGGAACCCCACCGCGACCCTAACAGAGGATAAAGCGGGAGATAATGAATAAATGAATGAGAGTGTGTGTGTGTGTGTGTGTGTGTGTGTGTGTGTGTGTGAGTGATTATGTGCACGGAGATAGATTGCCGCCCTGTCCTTGGTGTATCTGCCCAGCACCTGAAACGTTCTCCCCTGAATGGGCATGGGGAACCCCCCCCCCCCACAACCCCAGTAGAGGATAAAGCAGAAGATAATGGATGGATGGATGGAAGTTCTAGTGCCATGAATTAAAATGCAATAGAATAATTAATAAGTGGAAGTGTTTTGAGTCAAAACTATAAACTGAATAAAAATACTGTCCACAAACAACAGCGAAGGCCAAAGAACCAATAAATATTATACTTAATGATTGAAACATGAAGCTTGGAGAACAGATTTCATGTCTTTATTGTCCAATCTGAAAGTAAGGTCACTGCACAAGGAAAGGAGGCACCATCAGGTCCCTGCAAAGCTCCACTATGCATTAAACACTCCTCCTCCACCCGCAGGTGTCCTCGCATAATTATGCATTTAGCACCACGCTTGAGATTCGCAGGTCCTTAGGTGGCAGATTAAGTCACGTTCAGTCACGCTTGAAAAAGCTCACGGCTTTCTCGTTCCTTCTGGCCATTTGGTAATTTAACTCCAACTGTATTATTGGTATCCTCCAGAATTAAACATGCAGCTGAGAACCTCTGCATTTCTTAGGGCTATGGGATAAAAATCGGGGAAATGCATCGGACTGATTAATTCCATCTCACAGGAAACATGAGAACCTTATGGTTTCACTCCTGAGATTCCAGCGCAGTTCCATCTCTTCTGTTCCTTATACCAACATAACACACCGGAATAAACCCAGGGGCTCGAAACGACTGCGAAAAAAATAATACTAAATGTAAATCAGCTGCTTTGGTTAGCATATGCCTGGTTTCAGCCCATTTTACCACTTTAGCGCCATCATGTGGTCGTATTTTACAAAACTCAGTAGGTATCCAATATTCCCAAGGGCAAAAAAATAATCACACGACTCTCTGAGCAATCAAAACTTTATCGTGTTGTGTTACGTAGACAGACGGAGGACATGCGTTACGCTAAGGTGATGCCCTATAACATCTCTGACCTTCAAAACCAAAAGCCCTGTATGTGGTGATGAGAAGGTCATGCTAAACTAAAACGCAGAGTCTGTGTATGTGTTTGAGAGCAGCAGCTAAACGTTCTCACGGCCTTCAGAAACCCCCACAGCTCAATTCTAATCATACTACAACTTTTGAAGACCACTAGCAAAAGCCTGTGAGGGAAAGTATTGCTGTAATCAGGCTTTGAGGTGATGAAAGCAGGGAACAGGGTCTCCATCAAAGTGAAAAGAGCAGGGAGCAGGCTGGTGGAGATATCGGAGTTGCGAAAAAGTGCTGTTTTGATGACTACCAAGTGACTAAAAATCAAAACTTGGGCTACGGAGAGGAAAAGGTGGATAGTTTTTTTATTTTTTTAAGTGATGCTGGAAAAGAAATGAGCATTAAATTTGGAGAACGTCTCAGCCCTTCAGGACTGATATAAGACCGACATCTGAGCGGAGCAGCAGGTGGCGGCCTGTTTGATGCTTTGATATGTTCCTATGTTTTATCCCCCGTAAGAATAAAACTGAAGAGCGTGGTGTTTAATGATATGGCTCAGTGAAAACATGTATCTAATGAAAAGTAGTGAGCCGAGAACTGAACCCTGGGCAACAGCACGAGGGAGATAAGAGGCGTGAGATCACAGCACTCTGGTATTCAAATGCTGTCTCTGGGGGAGTTGGATAGTCACACAAGGTAAGTGTTATTTTATTATTTAATATCAGGTTCTAAAAGGAGGTCCCATCTTTTTAACCTGACATTTGATTTAATTGCAATTTCAATAATCGATAAACGCTAATCAAGCAATAAAGTCATTGAGGGTATGACATTATTTGAAATAAATTACGGTGGTACGGTGTTGTTGGGCCTGACGTCAAATTAGCTCAAAAAATTTCTCAAAATTAGCCAAATTACATTATAAAAAACTGCGGGAAAATAACGTCTTGTATAATCCCACATTGATATGAATGTGCAGCGCTCACAGATGTGCGTTATTGTCAATAACGTCAACGGCTCAGCCAATCAGATTGAAGGACCAGATTTGAGCAGTAGCTGTTTATAAAGACTATTAAAATTTGGAGGAGAAACGTGGCTAATACCAAAAAATCCAAACATTTTTCATGCATTTCTTCTATCTAAATGCAACATCATCTTAAAAATATATTTGTAGTATTAAAAAAGATCCATGAACTTGCGACCATTGGTCTGTCATTATTTTATCGCTATAACTACTGTATTGAAATATTTTTTTTGACAATACCCAATAATTTACGATATAGAGCTCAGAATGTTGGAAATAATTCATGATAACCATCACTGTAGGATCTTTTTTTTTTTTTTTTTTTTTCAGTACAGAGTTACAAAGTCCAGAACCATCCATTAACACAGGTCTCTGCAAGGAGACAGTTTCGTTGGCCAAAAGTCCACAGACCTTGCTTTAGCAACCTTCCACCTCCATCTAAGCTCCATTAGCAATCAAGCATGTCAGTGCAGGTACTTCTGTCTGGCCTGGCTCTCATAAATCTACTGCGCTGAAGCCCTGGCTGGTGTATTCACTTTCAGGAAAATTATATAACGATCTGAAGTAAGTAAGTATAAAAGCACTGCAGCGTTTGCTCTGAGAGCGATGGGTGACGTGACTCACAAAGATTTCCCCCAAACGCTCTGCTGTTTTCAAATCAGCCGTGCCGAGCCACACCGATGCACGGAGCGCTTCAAGGTCAAGCGACCGTGAAAAACTGAACGATAGACGCAGACATGGGTCAAGATACTCCGTTAAGTGGTCACTGGAACTGTGAAGGTAAATTAATTGAGTAAATCTAGAACAATGCCTTCCTTTTGAAATGAAGAAAAAATAAAATAGGTGCCTTTAATTTGAACTACATGAAGAAAGAAAACAAATTCAGGCTTTATTTACACTTGAGAATCAATACATTTCGAATGTGCTCATCATTAAAGTAAATAATGAAGCAGACGCCACAGTTAAAGAGCTTTTTTCTGACCTTGTGTTCTTCATTCATTGTACTTCTTTTCTTTTGTATCTCTGCAGGTAATTCTTAGAATTGAAATTCTGCCATTATGGGTTATTTTTCCTTAAAAACAGACACCTAAGGACCTGGGAGTTACTTTTCTGAACTGCAGGGGAAGTGGAGCGCCAGGGTCTTTAACAACCACGGGACAGAAGTATTGTACTTATGGAGGCTTTTATGGCATCCTGCCTTAAGCTGGTCCTCTCTCTGTAGCTATTACAGTTTCAATTCACTATTTCTTCTAAATTTTTGAGTCTTTACATTTTTGCCCATTTATCTAGAAAAGCATATTTAAAGTCTGGGCAGTCATGGGATTGGGATTAATGAACCAGCCTTGTGACCTGAAGGTCTCCGGTTTGATTTCCGGTCCCACCAAGTACCATGGCAAAAGTGCCCTTGGGCAAGGCACCTAACTCCAATTGCCCCCTGGGGGCCATATTCAAGGCTGCCCACCGCTCTGGGCATGTGTGCTCACGTCACCAGTGTGTGTATATGTTTGTGTTTTACTGCACGGATGGGTTAAATGTGGAGGACAATTCCTCTGTGTGTACGCACAGTAGGCAAAAAAAATAAAAATTGTTTAATTAAAAAAAAAAAATACATGAAAAAGATATTTGTGTGTGTGTATGTGTATATATATATATATATATATATATATATATATATATATATATATATATATATATATATACACACACACACACACATATATGTATATACTGCGATATACACACTGCGAGCTTGACTCACAGTCTTGTTCTATTTCATCCCAAAGGCATCCGATAGGGTTGAGTCCAGCATCCAGTTTTTCCATACTAAAAATACCCGACAATGCTTCTACAGACCTGGCATTGACCATGCTAACACAGAAAAGGGCCTTCCCCAAACTGTTTCCAGCACACAGTTATCCAAATCATGTGCTGTATGTACCTGCAGCTATACAACTAAACAAATCACCTGAAATATTAGAATGTGTGTCGCAGTAGTTCTGTTTATTTGATGCATTTTATTTTCACTAGTTAAAAAAAATTCAACTCTCAGGTTGCTGTTTGGTTCTGACCTTTCGATTCATTTTTTCGTTGATTTCAGAAATCATTTTCATCCCTAAAGGTTTCCAATTTCTTAAAAGCTCTGTTTATTGGTCCCCGGTCTTTAATAAAAACACCTACAGTCCATTCAGAATGCTCACAGGTTTAAATAAACAGGATCACATCATCCCGTCCTGGTCTCTCTTTACTGGCTTTTTGTCCACTGCAGAGTCCGGCCGAAAGATCTTTTCTTTTTTTTTTCCCAGGTCTGCGGCAGTAAATGGGCTGGCACCTATTGATGTCCCCGAGCTTTTCAAGCTGTACTCGTCTTTCGGGTCCTTAAGGTCGGTAAATCCATCACTCTTAGCTGTCTCATAGTCTCAACAGAGGCTCAGAGGTTATTGAACAGCCTTTCAGCAGACATTAGACTAAAAACATATCATCATCTGGAGTCCTGAACTGTTCTAAAACTCACGGATGTATGGTATCGGAATGCTGAGCAGGATGTTATGTTATTATTTAGTGTGTTCTATGTTTTGGGCTTGGAACCTGCACCATAAGTGCAATAAAGATTATTAAAGGATAGAACTAATTACCATATTTGCACATCTCTGGAATGTGGACGGAAACCTGGAAAAAACCCCACAAAGGCACGAGGAGAACGTGCAGGGCGCGTCTTTTTATATATTTTTTTTATCCAAAACAACTTACAAGTATGCCCAGCGATGGATTGGCGCCCTGTCCTGGGTCTATCTGCCCAGCACCCGAGACGTTCTCCCCTGGATGGGCATGGGGAACCCCACCGCGACCCTAATAGAGGATAAACGGAAGATAATGAATGAATGACTGAATGAATGAACTTACAAGTACACCAACTTGTTGGTTGGGGTAAAATACAGGGTCAGCCATGATGACGATACAACACCCCTGGAGTAATAAGGGTTAAGGCCCAATGGGTAAGTTCAGTGAACTTTGTATTTTAACCCCCAACCTTCAGATTGCAAGTACGGCCCTATCAGGACCAGATAATA
The DNA here is from genome assembly GCA_019802435.1 of Corydoras maculifer. Lineage (NCBI taxonomy): Eukaryota > Metazoa > Chordata > Actinopteri > Siluriformes > Callichthyidae > Corydoras > Corydoras maculifer. Next base: position 453,904 of record JAFMOD010001158.1, read on the forward strand.
AATGACGAAATGATATGTATTTAAATCTCCAAGTCTGGCTTATGTCTGGCTCAAGTCTGGCTCATCCACTATTTTTGATCCTGCATCATTTATAATACAGGAATAAAAGTGGGAGTCCACATGGTAGAGATGGATGGGTTTATCCGAAGCAGAAGTGGCTGAAAGGGCGTTCACTCAGACAGCTGTTAAGCACATCGGGGGTGGACTAATGGCCTGGAAATACATTACATCAAAGACGATCTGAAAGATTACAGGTGGACTTCATAGTACTCCTGCAACGACATGTGAAAAGTATGGAAACTATACATTATCACTGAATCCACTTTGGGTCCTTAAGCTCTAGTGATGATGTCACGGCTTCAGCGTACGAAAGCTGATCAGAGAACCAGCTCTCTAGCATATAGCCACCTGCTGGCCATTAGAGTCATCTGCTAAAAGAGCGGCACATCCACAGCAGGGATGAGACGATTTGTGGTTTTTGCAATTAATCGTGATTATGAAATGTTACAATTCATTTATTGGATGGGTGATTCAACATCGTCATGACGACAGGCATTAGATAAATACATATTATGCCGATAGTCAGAATTTTAGCTCAACTGGCGTAACTAAATAATAAAAAAATAAAGTTTCACTTGCAGAACACTTCTCTGTTTACTTTGTCCTTACATATAGTTGTATATTTTATTATATTTCACATATCTACAGTGGGTTGCAAAAGTATTCATACCCCTTGAACTTTTCCATATTTTGTCACATTACAACCACAAACATAAATATATTTCACTGGAATTTAATGTGAAAGACCAACACAAAGTGGTATACAATTGTGAAGTGGAATGAAAGTTATACATGAATCAACAATTTTTTTACAAATAAAAAACTGAAAAGTGCGATGTGCAAAATTATTCAGCCCCCCTGAGTCAATACTTTGTGGA
>JAFMOD010001158.1:454921-469447 GCA_019802435.1 Corydoras maculifer
CAAAACCATATTCCTAACCTGTCTGGTGTGTTCTTTGGACTTCATGATGCTGTTTGCTCCCCAATATTCTCTTAACCAACATCTGAGGCCGTCACAGAGCAGCTGTATTTGTACTGAGATTAGATTACACACAGGTCGACCCTTTTAAGTCATTAGCAGTCATCAGGCAACTTCTGAATGCAATTGGTTGCACTCAGGGAAAAGGGGGCTGAATAATTTTCCACATCGCACTTTTCAGTTTTTTATTTGTAAAAAAATTGTTGATTCATGTATAACTTTCATTCCACTTCACAATTGTATACCACTTTGTGTTGGTCTTTCACATTAAATTCCAGTGAAATATATTTATGTTTGTGGTTGTAATGTGACAAAATATGGAAAAGTTCAAGGGGTATGAATACTTCAAAATTTCAATTATAACTTTAAAAGAACAGGGTAATCGATGTCCATGACCGATAATTTCGTTCTTGTCTCATGTGTGTGATAATGCGGTATTAATGATAATAAAATTTTCTTGAATCTTAAATATGAAGATGTACTTAAAGGGATATATCATTCATTCATTATCTTCCGCTTTATCCTCAACTAGGGTCGCGGGGGTGGGTGTCCCATGCCCATCCAGGGGAGAACGTTTCGCGCGCTGGGCAGATACACCCAGGACAAGGTGCCAATCTATCGCTGGGCACACACTCACACACACACACTCTATATGGGGCAATTTGGAGAACTCAATTGACTTGATCCATGTTTTTGAAATGTGGGAGGAAACCAGAGAACCCGGAGGAAACCCACACAGACATGGGGAAAACATGGAAACTCCACCCAGATGGGGATTCGAACCGGGAATCCTAAAGGGATATATATACTGTCTATTTTTCCACTTTGATTTTCGCAATTTTTTTTTCATATTATGCAATTTTTTTTTGATTATTGCATGATAATTGTGATAATCGTGATTGATTCTTAAACAATAATCATACCATGAAAATCTGCAATGGTGTCATTCCTAGTCCACAGCACTCTGTGACCTCTGTGCTTTCTACATCTTCCATCGAGACAAGCTACGTCACACTGCTGGCACCCCCAAGCATCATGTGTTCCTTTACGTCACCCTGCCACACTGACATTTTTAATTTCAAATTGCTTGCTAATGAATAAGTGATGATCCAGAATAACTGCTCACTGCCATAATGAGATCTAAATCACTCCATCGCCATGCCTCCCGAACCCTGGTCTGTTTGGCGAGACAAGATACTGCAACCTGAAATGTCTGTTCATGATGTTTTCTCATGCAAGAGCTGGCAGGAGTCTGGCATGATACACGCAGAGAGAAAATGGTATCTCTAATGGAGATTGGCACGTTGGGAAGAACGAGGCCTGTAAACAAGCACACCTCCTCGAAATATGAATGAAGCGGGGTGAATGAAGACGTGGGGAACAATGACAAAATAAAATGAGAACGTGATGGACTGAAATTTCCAGTTTATAAAAGCCTGGCAGCTACCAAGCGATCTCATAATACGCGTCACTTTCAAGCTACGTACGGTCTCTCTGACGAGAACCATGCCGTCCGCTTCCTAGGAATAGCGGCGGCCCGCCGTGTCCCGGTGATTGACGGGAAACAGGAAGCGGGGGACGGCCAGTTATCATTTGCATTTGTGAGCCACACTGTGTGATAATGAAGAAAACACTCCGAGAGCCGATAACAAAAGGACGATCCGTTAACACCGGGGAACGGCGAGGGTCTCACCGTCGGCAGACATGTCCGCGATCATGTTCCCGAACCTGGGGAACAAAGGAGGGTGAAAGTTGATACACATGCTACACGATGGATGATACGAACGACGGACAGTTCGTCAAAAGGTTCTGGGGGTGAGAACAGTCCCGTGGTGTTATTAGTTCCCACTGGTTTAACTGCATGTGTGTGTGCTGAGACCCGGGGCAGAATGTAACATCCTCCCGATTATAAAGAGCATAATATCTCTGGACTCGGCCCGCTGCCCGCTCGACAGATCGTCGTATTTCTCCCCAACAATGGCTCCAAAAGTTGGTGGATCTTCTGAAAGCAGAATTTTTTTCCACCACCTGAGATAAAGTGCAACCTTGAATCAAGACACATTACTTCATAGCTCTTTTCTCTTTTCTGTTTCGTTTTACTGGCGGGAATGGTTGCAGCCAAAAACAAAGTTATACTTTTATCATGGAAATCACCAGATAAGCCTCGCTTCAAAAGGAGGATTAACAAAAAGTTACTTATTATTCAAATGGTTCAGCTTGGCTGCACTGAATCGAAATCACAGACACTTCCAGAAGGTTCGGGGTCATGTTTTGAAGTACTTGGATGTGCTTTAATTTGATTCCAGTTGTGCCCTGCTAACATGTACTGTAATAGCACACTATTGTGATTCATGTCCATAAGTTTAATGTATATACATGTGCATTTATATATGCGTTTGATCAACATGTATATATGTACATACGACAGCCTATTTCTCCATCCATCCATTATCCTCCGCTTTATCCTCTACTAGGGTCGCGGGGGGGTTGCCCATGCCCATCCAGGGGAGCTACACCCAGGACAGGGCGGCAATCCATCGCTTCTCACATACTCACTCACACAAACACACTCTTTATGGGGCAATTTGGAGAAATTAATTAACCTTGATCCATGTTTTTGGACTATGGGAGAAAACCAGAGAACCCGGAGGAAACCCACGCAGACAAGGGGAGAATATGCAAACTCCACCCAGATTGGGATTCGAACCGGAAATCCCTAGTGCTGAGGGATAGCCCTAGTTTAGCTAACCACTAAAGCACCATGCCGCCCCAGCCGATTTTGGTTACTATTTTGGTTTTTATTCATTTATTAAGTTGGTTATTTTATTGGTTTAGCAGTGTTTTCTTTCTTTCTTTAATTTATTTTATTTTCTCTTTTGTTTTTGTGTTTTTTTTTTTTTTTTGTGTTTTTTCGCAAAACAAGCTGGAAAACAAAGACGAGCTGAAGTTCATGAAAGTTTTCACTACAGATTGCACAATTAAAATATATATAAAAATAATAAATGCCGAAGTAAATGTCAAAGTACTTATTCAGATACAAAATACTAAGTTACTTAAGCAGTCCTGTGGAGCGCTAAAACAAATTTAGGGAATGTGTATTTTATCTCCCTGATGTTTTAATATGTTTAATGTACCAAGTGGTGACTTTCTTACTGTTTAAAATCTGTTAAGCTATTTTTCAGGTACAAAATCTGCATGTGGGCGGCATGGTGGCTTAGTGGTCAGCACGTTCGCCTCTCAGCGCTAGAGATTCCCGGTTCGAATCCCCATCTGGGTGGAGTTTCCATGTTCTCCCCGTGTCCGCGTAGGTTTCCTCCGGGTTCTCCGGTTTCCTCCCACAGTCCAAAAACATGGATCAAGTCAATTGAGTTTTCCAAATTGCCCCATATAGAGTGTGTGTGTCTGTGTGTCTGAGTGTGTGACTAGCAATAGATTGACTGTCCTGGGTCTATCTGCCCAGCGCCCGAAATATTCTCCCCTGGATGGGCATGGGGAACCTCCCCTCGACCCTAATAGAGCATAAAGAGGAAGATAATGAATGAATGAAAATCTGCATGTCTAATCAGGAAGGTGTGGGCTTGTGGTTAAGGAACCAACTCTGTGACCTGAAGGTCCCCGCTTCGATTCACGGTCCCACCAAGTACTCTGGCTGAAGTCACTTAACCCCAATGGCTCCACAAGCTCCATGCACAGGGCTGCCCACTGCTCCGGGTACGTGTGCGCACTTCACTCGTGGAGGACACATTCATCATGTCTACTACTCTCCACAATTACAACCATCTTTCTTGGTCCAGGAGAAACTGAGATCTGAGCCACTTATACCAGAACACCACAAGCCAACCACATCACCCATTAAGAATCATCCACCACCCAGATAACGTAGACCTTTGGAGAACCTGAGTACAGAAGACTAAGAAGATACTTTTTTTTTTACTTCCAACAGACTGACGCAATATACGCAACACACCCACCTCCACATGTCACAGCTTCACTGTCGCAATGACAATCATCCACCACGCGTGTGTGATGGTTGTTCGGGAGTTCTGTTCATTAAAGAACGAGTAGGTGTTCTTGTTTTGTCATGAACAGTGGAATAAAGGAACAGATGGACTGCAGAAGGTATCTGTGGAACAATAACGTGCATATATACAGAAGCTGAAGAAATGGACTGATGAGCGTTAAATCATGAGGCGTCTATAAAGTGCTAAGGAAGTGTTAATTAACATGATTGGCTACCAAATATTGTATTTTTTGCAGTTTTTAAAACCTTAAAGCCACAGAAAGAGCGGTTTTAAAGGAGAAAGAAAAGAGAACGTGATTCGCGGCTATTTTAAAAGCGTTTCAACAAACTGCTTGAAAACTCAACGGGCGTTTGTTCTGCAAACATAAAAAATAAAAAATAAATAAAAAAACGTTCTCCAGCCTTTTCAACAGTCCACTTTCAAAAGCATGTAGTTACAAAGTGCTTTACTTTTTGCAAAACGAGATGAAACGACGATCACGGTGAGACAAAGTGTGAAAATCTGCCCAATTTGATTCCCATGAAGATCTATACATTAACGAGGTTTGTTCAGGATGCTGCACATCGTCATACATTCTTAACTTTCACATGGTGTTTCAGGCGCTGGGCAGATAGACCCAGGACAGGGCGCCAATCTATCACTGGGCACACACTCACTCACACACACACTATATGGAGCATTGTAGATCATTCAATTTACCTTAAGGGCGGCATGGGGCTTAGTGGTTAGCATGTTCTCCTCTCAGCACTAGGAATTCCCGGTTCGAATCCCCATCTGCGCGGAGTCTCAATGTTCTCCCCATGTCCACATGGGTTTCCTCTGGGTTCTCCGGTTTCCTCCCACAGTCCAAAAACATGGAGCAAGGTCAATTGAGTTCTCCAAATTGCCCCATATAGAGTGTGTGTGTCTGTGTGAGTGGTTAGGATGTTCTCCTCTCAGCGCTAGGGATTCCCAGTTTGAATCCCAATCTGGGTGGAGGCTCCATGTTTTTCTTGTGTCTTTGTGGGTTTCCTCCGGGTTCTCCAGTTTCCTCCCACAGTCCAAAAACATGGATCAAGGTCGATTGATTTCTCTAAATTGCCCCATACTGAGTGTGTTCGTGTCTGTGTGAGTAAGTGTGTGCCCAGCGATAGATTGGCGCCCTGTCCTGGGTGTATCTTCCCAGCGCCGAAACGTTCTCCTCTGCATGGGCATGGGAAACCCCCCCCTCCCCCATGACCCTAGTAAAGGATAAAGCAAAGATAAGAGATGGATGGAATCTTACTTGAATCCATGTACTGTGGGAGGAAACCGGAGAACCCATAGGAAACCCATGTGGACACGGTTACAACATGCAAACTCCACTCAGATTGGGATTCAAACCTAGATCCCCAGCACTGAGAGGCGAACATGCTAACCCCTACGGCACCATGCCACCTTCTTTAACCCAAGTAAGCTAAAGTTTAAGTTTTTTATTATCTGTAATCCTTCACAGTGTGGGTTCTGTGGACGCTGGTGGAGATCTCGCCAAGGGCACCACAACGGCCGTGTTAATACCACCACAGTAATCATCCTGCGTGGGAGGTTGGGTCCTGAACGTTTCAACTTTTCGGCCACCTACACACATTCGGCGTGACTATCTCTCCCCCCCCCACCCTCCGTCAGCCTCAGCGTAGCGCACCACACGCCCACATTCCATTTTGCAAAATCGAAACGATGAAACGTCGGACGTGAACTTAACAAATTCGCGCCAAACGACTTAACACGCAACCTGGGATTGAAGCATACGTTTTCTTCAAAAGAAAGTGTAATGGAGCCGAGGCAGCATGTTATTACATATCTCTGCTTGTAAGTTGCTGTAAAATTGCTTGCCATTTTTACGGCTTATGTAATAAGGTTATGCCTCCTGGCTTTGTGAGAGATGGGGAAAACGCAGAGGGTAATATGCTCGCCGAAACTGATTAGGTCTGCACATTTGACCTGTAGGGCCATGGCAGAAAGATCACGGTGTGTTTCATCAATCTAACAAGCATGGACAAGGTGACCCGGGTTTTAAATAGAAACGGCAGGAGACACGTGCGTGCACACACATATACCTCGCTTTCTATTGTACACTGCTGAGATTAACTCGGCCACGTTAATGAGTTACCTGAATGAGATGCCAGGTCGGCTGAGGAGCAACAAAACAACGCTGATGGCTGGACCGCTCTCTCTACAGCGGAACCCGAAACACGTCTAAGTATTCTGTCGGCGTCCACACTTTTCAACATACACTCAGTTGTGATAGAGCTACGTTCAGGACTCAACCATTGACAGGTTAGGCTTTGGGGACAGGCCCTGCACAATGCATGGATCATCACTGAGCCCTGACCTTGACCTCACTGATCACCTGTGGGATGAATGGAGAATGGAGCTTGTCAGCCAGGCCCCCTTGTTAAGCATCACTGTCCGTTGGGTTCACAGCAGGTTCTCCGGTTCCCTTCCACGATCCAAAAATGGATACAAGGAGAATTGGCTGCTCTAAATTGCCCCTGGTTTCCAACCAGAGTCCATGTTCTGTGAATGTTGACTTGTGTTGTTCTTATTTGTAAGTTGCCCCTATATATTGTGTGTGAGAACTAGAACTAGATCTGGGTGTATTTGCCCAGCGCCCGAAAATCTTGCCACTGGATGGGCAATAAGTAACCCCCCGCGACCCTAGTAAAGGATAATAATAGATTTCTTCATGCAGTGTCAGATCTATTTGGACATTTCTCATATTACACCTTTAAGACATTACATACATTATATTTACACTGCCTTTTATTTAAAGTAACCTACAAATGTCCCAATTTGGTTGAGGTCAGAGTACAGGGTTGATCATACAGCACCCCTGCTAGATCTCTAGTAGAGATCCCTAGTAGATAATGGATGGATGGATAAACAGGCCAAACGTTCCATTGCCAAACTCCAAAATCTTACAGAAAGCCCTCAAGTAAAATCTAATAAAGCAGAACAAAGTCAGAATAAAGTCCCAAACTTCCATACAGTGTAGACTGGTGTAATTCCCTCATGTACGGATGTTAAACGGCAGCCATGTGGTACCACGTTCCTGGTGGATGCTGCTCGCACCCACACGCCACTTGTGGAAATATGCTGCGCAACCACGTGCACGTCTGTAAACACCGAGCCATCTGCGAACGACTTGCCCACATAACCAACAGTTTCGTGATGTAACGACCGTCCCACAGTTTCCAAAAACCTGTTTTCAAGAGCCAACGTGAACTAACAGCTGCTTCCCAGCCAGCGTCATCCTGCGTGGAACCTAATGAGGGTTATTTAGGACCACACAGGAGGCTGCCCCGCCGCAGCCGTTTAAACCAGACGGCACTCTGCTTGAGTCGAGCGCCTTAGACCTGCCCCACACAAAAGCCTGTTGCACCTGCGAGACGCATTTGAACACGCCGCGCGGGAGGCGACCGTCAGTGCTCATTACCAAAAATAACAACTTTACCTCGGCGAGCTGCGAGTTCCCCAGTAATCTTCTTTCTCCCTCGGTGCCTTCTGCCAGCCGAGCAGGTCAGCTAATACGCCGTCGTGTTGCTTGCTTTTCATGCAAAAGGCTGCACACTTGCTCCTCTGGAGTCAAGGAACGAACCCGCGACACTTCCTGCCTCACCTGGACTCATCCAACCTGTTCTGCGTTTGACCGACGCGACGCTTCCTCCTCCCCGCAGCACTCCTCAAGCTCCTGTTGAAACCAGACACACCAGTTGGAAAATAATGCAGCATGAAGTCAAAGCTGCAACAAAGTCCCAAAATCAGGTGTTACCTACATTCACCCGAAGGCATAACGTCAAACCGTCCTAATATTTATGTCCATGGTGTACACATTGTACCAGGGGTGTCAGTCTCAATTGCACCGGGGGCCCAAAACTCAAAGCCCACTTCGGGTCGCGGGCCGAACAGAATAAACATGGAATGAAGACACTAAAGAAAAATGTTTTCTGAACATGAATAGGAATAAAATATTATTATACAGTAAATAAATGAACTTCAACTTTATATCTCTTAAATACTTCGCTCTCTATAATAATAATATGAAAGTTACAAAAATGAAAAATGAAAAAAAAATTATAATAATGATGCTTTTTCCACAAAAGTAAAAATAACAAATCAAAACATTCCATTTTATTTTTTTTATTTATTTATTTTTTTTGGTCTTGGGCCATTTTAAACTTAATTTTAAATATCTTTAAATATTTCTGCTCTCCATAAAAAAAAATTCTATCAAAATCATCTATTCATCATCTTCCACTTTATCCCCTATTAGGGTTGGGGGGGGGGTTCCCCCCGCCTATCCAGAGGAGAACATTTCGGGCGCTGGACAGATACACTCAGGGCAGGGCGCCAATCTACTGGACAAACACTCACACACACAAATACACTCTATATGGGGCAATTTGGGAAATTCAATTGACCTTGATCCATGTTTTAGAACATGCTAACCACTAAGCCACCATACCGCCCCTATCTAAGTCATACAAATTTAAAATATGAGCGTGTTCATATTTTCATAAAAAACATGTCGCCGGGTCATTAATAAAAACAATAATCCATATTTCCCTCGGGCCTTGAGTTTGACACCTATACATTACACACATCAGCGCTGAGAGAAAGTAAACATGATGAAACTCATGCCTCCATGACATCTTAATAAATATCTACAAGCAGATAATCAATATTAATAGATAATTAGTGCTTTTCTTTTTAAAATAGACCATGTTGATAAAGCTCTTATCCTGTACAAAGAGAACCAATTGTAAGCAAACAGATTCAGGGCTAAGTAATAAAACTAAAGCTGGTTTAAGAAGAAAAGAGCAAAGCCCTACCTCCATCTCTTCTATTAACACTTAATCTTGTTAACATGGAGGGAGTAAAACGTTGGTGGATTTGCAGCAACAAGCATGTCTTATTCAGTACAAATGATTTAGGCATTGAGTAACCATGGTAACATGGCAATCACACACTCGTTATTACCCTGCTTCACAAAATGTACCCAAAATATTGAATGGTAACGATTGAAAGGCATTTGGGTGATGGTGATGAGTCCCCGTGAATTACGGGTAGGAATCTGAAATTCCACTAAATAAGGGATTAGGTGCGGGTGAAGCAGCCTGTTTGACATATTTACATGCTTGTTCTCCTATTTGAGTGCTATGACTGATGCCATCTGCAACTTCCGCACTCTGACTACAGAAGAATCTGATTGAGAGAGAATGGAGAAGGCTGGAGCTCTGCCACCGACAGCTTTTCTGTTAATGGAGAAAGGATCCATGAAAGCCTGCTGAATTTATTTAAGAGTTGCTGCACACGGAGTCTTTACTGGGATTTAGGGTACAGGTGTCTCGTTGTGAGGAAACTGCACAGTGCGCTGTACACATCACCGCCGGCTGAGTGAGTGGACTAGGAAGTGCTTAAGATCAGAACGGGTCGAAGTCGTGCAGCGGAGGGAAAAAAAAAAAAAAAAAAAAAAAAAGATTTGAGGGCGCAAATCCCAAAAAAGTGCAGTTTTCCACAGAATGGTAGCAAAACAGCATAAAACAAAAAAATAAAAAGCACAAAAAACAATAAGAATTAACACACGGCACAATATAAGAAGAAAATAAATAAAATAACAATTTATTATGTTATCGGACACTCCCGACCTTTTTTTTTAAAATTATTATTAATTATTATTTTTATTATAATTATTATTAATTATCTATTTTTGTCTTGATTGTGGGTAGATGGATACTTTATTGATTTTAGCTGTATAGTATTGTACAAATTAGACAAATGAAACAACTTTAAAATAGAAATACTGCAGTAAATCGAATTCTCTAATTTGTCAGTCCTCTGGAGGTCCACCCCCCCACCCCCCTAGATCATACATTACTAGTATGGTGAATTATTCTCTATTCTGTGATGACACTAATGCCGTTGTGCTGGTGTTCATGGTGGTGTTAGTGTGTGTTGTGCTAGTATTGGTGGATCAGACGCAGCAGTGCTGCTGACGTTAACCAACACACCAACACTCTGAAACGATTTTCCCAATCCAAAAAACATCCAGCCATGATCCTCAGCTGCTGTTTAATACTTTCTATTTCAGAGGTCAGCTGGAAGGGCCTGGCTAGCAATCTCCGTTCTAGTTCATCTCAGTGGTGTTTCGTGGGATTACGGTGAACTGACCAACCGTGCCATCCTTCATCTTTTGAAGATGCCAACAGGGACCTGATGTCCATATGGCCAATTTATACAAACGATTTGAATGTTTCAGAACTGTGTTCCCTCACTCCTCCGCATGGATTGTAGTTTTTACGGCGGAACGGCAGCAGTAGGTGAATTCTGGGCTCCTGAACAGATAGAACTCTGGAGTTGTTTGGGGTGTATGATGCAATAACCTCTGTGAGTTGCTCTAGTTAAGGTCCTCTGCTAAATGCTATTAATGTAAGTGTAAGCAAAGTGATAGCTCCCTCCAGCTCCCATGTATATTTAATAGCGAGAGGGAACTCTTTTGATGTACAACATGCAAATCTGCTTTCCACATATGCAAATGATTCACCAAAAGGGTCCAAAGAGCTCCTTCCTCCACCGCTATCAACATGTAATCCACAGTAAACCCACAAACGTGCGCATTGACATTAGACGACAGAACTTTAACATCACAGACGCAGCATTAGAAGACACGGTATGTTAATATCACCCGGTGAGTTTTAAAGCCCACTGAATAGCAGATTAAGTCAGTGAACTGGGCAGTGCATTGTGGGTGACAGGAGTCTGGATCCTCTCTCGCTTAATGTCGCGATGCGACTGATAATGTCATCTGCTTCTCCCTCACACTGACTGTATAAAACATACTGATTGAGGAGCAATCGATAGAGACAGAAAGTCTCGCCACCGCCTGCATTTCTATTAGAAAGACACGACAACAACCGCATCCACAACAGCTTTATAAACAGAGTTAAAAGACAGAGAGAAAACACGTTCTGTCCCATCACATGCTCTGTATTGATTAAAGACATGTCGAGAAAATTGATATGTATTTATTACCACCCCTATATTAGCTTCATCTGTTTGTCTGTGTACCTGGTAAAAAGCAAACGCTTTCATCCGCTTCCCGTTATCCAATTAAACTGAAACACAATTGTTCATTGTCTATGACACATAAATCAATTTATAAACACAAAAAACACAAACACAAAAATTTTACAAATAAATTATTTATCCATCCATCCTTTATCTTCCTCTTTATCTTCTACTAGGGTCATGAGGGTTCCCCATGCCCATCCAGGAGAGAACGTTTCAGGCACTGGGCAGATACACCCAGGACAGGGTGCCAATCTATCACAGGGCACTCACAAACACTACATGGGGCAATTTGGAGAATTCAATTGACCTTGAATCCATGTTTTTGGACTGTGGGAGGAAACCGAAGAACCCGGAGGAAACCCACACGGACACAGTGAGATCCCTAGCACTGAGAGGAGAACATGCTAACCACTAAGTCACCGTGCCGCTCTTTTAATTAGTGGTACCATCTAAGTAGTGGTAATTCATTAATTTTGTTTTCTATGGATAAATTGACAATTTTATCCTATAAATGAATTTTTCTTGTAAAGTATAAAATTTAGTAGAAAGTAATTTAACACGATATAGGGGTTTAAAAAAATTAAATAAAATAAATATAATAAACAGTTTGGGGAAGGCCTTCTCTTGCAGCATAACCATGCCAGCGTGCACAACTGAATGTTACAGCCATTCAGCAGACAAGAATAAGAATCCCAACTCGAGGGTTGAGGCCAAACCATCAGCAGACTTTGATATTAAACATTAAAGTATACTCAGCGTGAGTAATGATTCTCCTCCAGAACATCCTGCTCTAAGAGCTTCTAACAGACATATTACTGTCCCCTATTTAAAGCAGGGTTTTCATGAATATGCTATTTTAGATGACTACTCCAATCTAAAAGATTTATGTAATAAAAATTTCAGTGAGCATCTCTCCAGGCCAGAAGGTGGCGCAATCCCCCGACTATACACTCATCAACCACTTTATTAAAGATGTCTCCCTGTTTCTAATCTCACTGTGACTCATTAGTTTCTCTGATGCATGATTCATAGTTCTACAATTACAGTTTCAAATCCCGATCTGGGTGGAGTTGCCATGTTCTCCACGTGTCCATGTGGGTTTTCTACAAAGTCCAAAACCATCGATTCAAGGTAAATTGGCTTCTCTAAAATGTCATTATCTACATTGTCCCATGTGTCTAAGTGATTATGTGTGCCCAGTGATGGACCGGCGTGTGTCCTGGGTGTATCTGCCCAGCACCCGAAACGTTCTCCCCTGGATGGGCATGCGAAACTTCCTGCGTCCCTAGTCCATACTAAAGAATTAAGCGGAGGATAATTAGATGAGACCCTGATAACTCTGCCCAGTCACTCAAAGAGGATTCTCTCACCGACTCTCGGTCCTCACAAGGTCTTTTTCTATTTAAACAAATTAAAAACCTGCGAGGTTTTTCTTGAAGTTTGTGTTTTGTGTGGGTCGGGTTTAGAACAGGCTTAAAACTCTGTGAAACTGCTTTGGCTCAATGTAATAATGTACAAAGTGCTTGAGCTTGATCTATAGCACTGTGACCAATTTACCAATATGACAGCACCAGTGAGTTTCCATGTTCTCTCCGTGTCCGCGTGGGTTTCCTCCGGGTTCTCCGCTTTCCTCCCACAGTCCAAAAACATGGAACAAGTCAATTGAGTTCTCCAAATTGCCCCATATAGAGTGTGTCTGTGTGTGTGAGTGAGTGTGTGCCCAGTGATAGATTGGCACCCTGTCCTAGGTGTATCTGGCCAGCGCCCGAAACGTTCTCCCCTGGATGGGCATGGGGAACCCCCCCCCCCCGACCCTAATAGAGCCTAATAACCCTAATAACCCCCCCCCCTGACCCTAATAAAGCGGAAGATAATGGATGGATGGATGACATCAACAGAAAGACTCCCTCTTGTGTTCGAATGCTTAAAGAAACCCTCGTATGAAGTGCCTCACACCCATCAGAACTTCCCGATAGAACTGGTGGATTATACGTTTCACAAACATTAAGATAACTGTAATAATAGTTAGCAAAACAAAACAAAAAAAACCAATCACATTATTTTTAACATTGCAGTTTTTTCAGGAAATTCAGATCTGAAAACTCTAATAAATGTTTAAAAAAAAAAAAAAAGCACAGCATGATGAATGCGCTCTAAAACATTCTGAGACAATGTTCTCAAATCCTAAAAATAACATTATGGTAATATTCTCATCGAAGTGTTAGCTGGGTAGCCTTAATCCAATCTCTGTAAAGCACTGAGGCGTCGTTACCACCCACAGCTGGAACTCGGGTTGCATTAACACAGCCTTGGCTCTGTCAGTGGGGAGTAACAACATTAGCACCTGCAGCGAGGCCGCACTTTATAACAAAGCTATAAAAAGGATCATTGTTGCTGAGCTTGGAATCAGAATTAATACCTGCAACCTGTTTGTGTTGGAGCCACAAAATCTCCAACTGCAACTCCTTCTGACTATAATACACGTGTGTGGAAGATTACTACATTCAGAAACATAAATAAACACAATTCATGGGGGTTTTTACAACGCTGGAGTCATGACCTACAGATATGATGCGCTTTTATGGGTCCTGCACAACCACAAACTTACACGAGTATTAAATTAACACTTTATCTTATGCGAAGCTTAAACAAAATCGTTTATCTTAAAGGGTTCTTATATGAACCCAAACGTTCGGCATGAAATCAGATAGCTCATTATGACATCGGACAGTTTAGTGTGACCTCAAACAGTTCAGAAAGCCCCGACAGTCCAGTGTGACCCAACACTCCACAATGAACCAACCAGAAAGATATTCAACTAATTTTTGATTGAGGCCTTCCCCAAACAATTTAGTATTAACATCAGTTAATCACAAGCTCATACAGTCTGCTGTAATCTGAAGGTACATACTGAATGACGTTAAAGAGCTTGATTAAAAACCTTTAGCACACATCAAACAACATGAAATGATCCAACAGTTCAGAGTAAAATGTTAAAAGTACCTTAAAAATGTTAAAAGTATGTTTGTGGTTATTATCTTGCTGTAATATACAACCCTGAACAACCAGTAGACCAGGGTCTTGCCCTTAGCTTCAAAATGCTGTACTATTTCTTTTTTTTTTTCTTAAATAATTCAACCATGTGCAAGTCGCTGGAAACTAACCCATACCATCAGACTTCCTTTTCAATGTTGTAGACAAACCATCCTTTCAACTATTACAAAAACCCTTATATATATATTATATATATATATAAACACACTAATATATATATATATATATATGCCTAGCGATGGATTGGCGCCCTGTCCTGGGTCTATCTGCCCAGCGCCCGAGACGTTCTCCCCTGGATGGACAT
>JAFMOD010001158.1:476394-489587 GCA_019802435.1 Corydoras maculifer
GGTTAGCACGTTCGCCTCTCAGCGCTAGGGATTCCCGGTTCGAATCCCCATCTGGGTGGAGTTTCCATGTTCTCCCCGTGTCTGCGTGGGTTTCCTCCGGGTTCTCCGGTTTCCTCCCACAGTCCAAAAACATGGATCAAGTTAATTGAATTCTCAAAAAAAAAATTGCCCCCTATAGAGTGTGTCTGTGTGAGTGAGTGTGTGCCCAGCGATGGATTGGCGCCCTGTCCTGGGTCTATCTGCCCAGCGCCCGAGACGTTCTCCCCTGGATGGGCATGGGGAACCCCACCGCGACCCTAATAGAGGATAAAGCAGGAGATAATGAATGAATGAATAAAACAGTGAGCTCGCGTATGACTTAAAGGAACCGCCGTCAGGTGAAACAATGACCTCTGATTTCAGAGCCGTTTCATTAGAACCTCATCGGCGCTGTTCACTAAACCTTTTCGCAGAATGGGTTTACTTGCACAGAAAAGCAAACACCAGCTCGCGCTCCACCGAAAAGATCCGGAGTGAACAACGCAGGGTAATTAACGCCTCATTGTTCAGCCGTCTGATGTTTTCAAAGCATTCCAGAACGTTCTATTTTCGAGGTAACAGTTTGAAAATCTGCCCAAAAGAGGCAAACGGTGAGGTCAGTTTACAAAACTCTGACCAAGTTTGGGCTGGAAGAACTACACAAGTCGAGTTCTTCTCCAAATGGGACAAAGAAGCTTTATCTCAGTTTGTTGGAGATAAAACAAGACGATATACTATATACAAACTGCTAGATATATATAGATATATATAGTCCCAAAACTTTGAACATGCCCCCTTCTTACTCCTTTGTTTATTTCCTCCACTTATCATATAGATGGACTTTGTAGTTTTATAATTCCAGACTGTAGTCCATCTGTGTTCTGGTGTTTGTTAGTCCCCTGTTGGTTCTCTGTTCGCTGTTGGTCAGGAGCATCACAGAACAGGTATCATTTGGGTGGTGGATTGTTTGTTGTCAGTTCTGCAGTGACACTGATGTGGTGAGGGGTTTTTTAATGCAGCAGTGCTGCTGTAGGTTCATTTCTCCACCTCAGAGACACTGCTGGGATAGGACTAACCCGCCAACCAAATAATCCCTGCTCTGTGGTACATTTGGGGTCCTTATTATTAGTTCTTAGGGGTTTCTAATCATAATGTAGTCAGTTGTGTACTATAGAGCACGTTCTCCAAATTACTGTAAATATGTCAACGTATTGAAGCCGTTCTATATAAACATACGAATGGATTAATATCTTTGAATATACTAATACAATATTCAAAAAAGGGGTGGCTTAGTGGTTGGCATGTTCTCCTCTCAGCACTAGGGATTCCTGGTTCGAATCCCAATCTGGGTGGAGTTTCCATGTTCTCCCCGTGTCCACGTGGGCTTCCTCCGGGTTCTCCGGTATCCTCCCACAGTCCAAAATCATGGATCAAGGTCAATTGAGTTCTCCAAATTGCCCCATATAGTGTGTTTGTGTGTGTCTGCGCCCATGATGGATGGATAGATGGAATATTCAAAAAATAAATAAATAAATGCACACTGCTGAATTCTGACAAAAGTCTGAAAGTGAACATGGCAACCCGGAATGTGTGGGACTGAAGAGCAGCTGATAAAAATCTGCTGGTTCAATCTGCTTGGGTCCAGTGTCACGGTGTGTGAATGAAAGTCCAGCTGGGTAACGTCTTCTGAGAGAAACATTTTAATTTAAACGGCATTCTATTTATTGCTAAATATGAAAAGAACTTGTATTTTATTCAGTCAGGGTCTTTCCTCATCGAACACTCGATTGGACTGTTTGACAACGGCTTAAAATCTCGCTTCAACAAACATCAAGCAGAGTGCATCAAACAGAGCACAATAAATAGGCAGTGTGTGGCACAGTTAGCTTCATTAGCTCTAGCTAATTGCACTCTAATTGCAGACGCACTGCGATGGGAAATTGCCATATTTTGCGATTCATCTCAAGTGATTTCTTTTTCAACTAATGTACATCGTGCAGACATATCGATCCTGATGAACTCACACTGATATTTAAGGGTCCTGCTTAGTGGAACAAGCTTTGATCAACAGATTAAAATAAAGTCACAGAGGAATCCATCCATTATCCTCCCCTTTATCCTCTAATAGGGTCACAGGGGAGGGGGTTCCCCATGCCCATACCGGGGAAGAACTTCTCGGGTGCTGGGCAGACACACCCAGGACAGGGCGCCAATCCATCGCTGGGCACACCCTCACTTACACAAACACACTCTATATGGGGCAATTTGGAGAATTCAATTGACTTGATCCAAGTTTTTGGACTGTGGGAGGAAACGAGAGAACCGGGAGACACGGGGAGAATATGGAAACTCCACCCACATAGGGATTCGAACCGGGAGCCTTGCTCAAGGGCACTTCAGCCGTCGTACTTGGTGGGCCTGAGAATCGAACCAGAGACCTCCAGGTTGCAGGACTGGTTAATTAACCTCAAGGCTACTCACTCAACTCAACTCAATTTTATTTATAAAGCACTTTAAAAACAACAACGGCTGCAACAAAGGGCTGTACAGTGTTTAAACTTAAAATTATAAGAAAACAATAATACAATATAAGCAATTAAACAATACATCAAGTAAAACATTCATTAAAACCAAACTAAAACCATGGTTTATTAAAAGCCAGAGAGTAAAAATGGGTTTTAAGACTAGATTTAAAAGTGGACAGTTCGTGTTCAGTGGACATATATGTATATGTTCATATTATATATATATATATATATATATATATATATATATATATATATATATATATATATATATATATATATATATATATATATGCCTACTCAATTCACTGGTCACTGTTATTAATGCACCTTATGTAACTAATGTATATACTGCACTTCTGGTTAGATGCGAATTACATTTCATTGGCCTTGTACTTGTACTCTGCACAATGAGAATAAATCTAATCTAATCTAATCTAATCTAATCTAATCTAATCTAATATATAGCGGTAGGTCATTCCAAAGCTCAAAAGCCACAATGGAAAGGCTCGGTCCGATCTGAGCTTAAGCTTGGACCTTGGTACCTCCAGGAGCAGCTGATCAGTCCCAGCATTAGGACACTATATATATATATATGCCATTTTAAGATTTGTCCTCAGAGCGGTTGAATGTTGTTGAGGTCAAGGTCCAGTCTTGTTATGAAACCATATAAATGATAAATGTCCAAACTGCTTGACCACATGGTAGATTGTATGCACCTGTATTAATAGAACCTAATTGGATCCCTAAGTGGTTCGTCCCATTATTTGTGCATTTAAACTATGTAAGTTGCATGTGCATTGTGATTCATGGCGTTGAAGTCCATCGTTTTTTTTAAACACTTAGTGATTTCATCCTTTTGCAGTGATTCATCCGATGAGGTGAAAGGAAATGGCGACAGTCTTTCACTAAACTTGACCTTGAACTGGCTCAGCAGCACTGAAAACTTGAGGCGAGGAACTGATGTAACACCACCAAATGTGTCACATGAATATCAATGCGGGCTTAAAAGGGTCCCCCGTCTGACCTTTTAGCTATCTGAAAGCAGACGACTACATTTGAAGTTGAAAGGAGTTTCTTATTATCTCTAGGGCAGCCGTCAAATATCAATCAAGGCATGCAGTGTCTGTGTATTCAAATAAAACTCTATTTGGACATGGTCTGCAACTATAAAGTAAAGCTACTGTGGTAAGCCATTAACACACACACACACACACACACACACACACACACACACACACACAAACACTAGTGGTTAGTTTTTAGAAAACCTTACCATTCACAGTTATTATTGACATTTCCACAGTTCTGTACTGAATGGTTGGTTCATCACACAGTGTTTCAGTCAAAAAAGCGATTCCTCAGTGAGCGACTCCAACTGTAAAGCATGGAGGAGGGTGCCTCATGTTCCGAACACTGACCATCAGGCTGAAGAATATTTTACTAGATCCAAAGTTGATCGTTACAGTAAAGAAAAAGCGCTTCCACAGCATTTTATTGTGCTACACCGCATCATACCCTCTGGCATATAACTAGAACGTTAGGGGTTCGTCACAACAATGATCTAAAACACTCTTCAAGGTTCTAACAACAGTATTGGACAAGAACAAAGACGCAAACTTAGAACCTATTTAGTTTGTTTGGAGCAAATGGACAAAATGGAGAAAGCGAAGCCACCTACATGGGACATTCACCTTCATGGGAACGTCTGCAACAAAGCTGGGGACTGAACAATTTTTCTATTTTCACAGTGGAAAAAGGGTCTGCGTTGTTTTGTTATATCTGCAGGAGGTGGAAAAAAACTTTTTTCATGCACTAAATTTCGAAACGTGTAAATATCAATACAATCTGAGAAAGTTGAGATTTTCGAAAACTCAAGGTGGGTATTGTTCTGGACATAATCTATAAATATAAAAGACTAGTCATCCTATGGGACACGGTAGCCTGTGTTTGCTGTGAAGCGATTCAGGTAGAATAAAACGATCAGGCATGGGAACCAGGCCGTATGGAAGACCTCATGTCTGGAGGGGAGGGAATTAGAGTCTTATTCAGTCCACCCCTTTCAGCTTTTACTCGCAGCCTAACAGGCGGGAAAGGTCACAACAGGTGTCCCGCACCGTCTCCTTTCAAGAGCACTTGGCTCTTTCACATGGTTCCCATGGCGAATGCCATGCCCCATTTCCACTCTCCAAAAGTACAAACGCCCCTCCTTTAGGAACTCACATCAGCGCATGCTTTTCCACAGACTGCTGTCACCTCGATGCAATCTCATGCTCTATGCTCCACAAGTTTTCTCTTTCCCTCCTCATCTGGATATGTTTGATTTCCTCCCACCATTAGGATAAACAATGGAAATGTAAGTGAATTTCTCTTTAATGGCCCTGAAAGGTCTTGAAGTCTCTATTTACATCATGAAATGTTTACAGCACGTAAATAAGGGGGACATCTGGATATTTAAACAACAAGGCTAATAAGCAGCACTTATATAGTTCAACATGTTCAAAGGTATACTGTTAATATTATTATTTTTATTATTATTAATATTATTATTATTAATAATAATATTATTATTATTAAGCTATTTGACTCACAAATCAGAAACCTTTAAAACACCAGCGTCATGTTTAATTGATCTTCTGCGTGAAGACACCTTCTACATCCTTTACATCCTTTAAAGGAGAAAAGGTAAATAAAAAAAACATAGAGAAAAGAAAAAAGGCCAGAAGGGTCACATGCCTATTTATTTTTTCTTTATTTTCCACTTATGAGCTTGAGAAGCTTTATGGGATTGTTGACTTGATTTCTTGTTCAAGTTTTGAAATAACTTTAAAAAATATGTAACAACTAACTTAATCTATAGAAATAATGTGGACAATAATTGGACAATAACTCAATATGGACACCTATTGATCATTCAGTCTAAGGGACACAGGAATACAGTATTAAGCATCCTTCCACACATTTTGGACACACAAACAGTTTGGGGAAGGCCCTTTACATAAAGCCATTTTAAGGCGTGATTTGGTGACTATGGTATGGAAGACCTTGGCTGGCCGGCTTAAACCCAGACCTTAATCCCCAACCAAAACTTTTGGGCTGGACTAGAGATTGAGAATCAGGTCCTTTCGTCCTTTCATCATGAAGCTTCTCGTGGATGAATATGCAAACGTTTTTTGCAGATATACTCCAAATTCTTATACAAAATATTGGAAGCTGTAATAGTTGCAAACAGGGAAACCGGCTTATTGCGAGGTCATAAGGTTTGTTTTAGGTGTAATGTGTGGGTGTCCCAATACTTATACCCATATAGTGTATCTGTAAGTGTATATATACCAACTGAGGATGGATTCGAAAAGTATTAAAGACTGTATACAGTATATTTCAAGGACATATCAATTTAATTTAAGCAAATATGACATTCTGATGGATTAACTTCTATTTTATGATATTATCTTAACACATTATAACCAAAATTTTACACTATGACAAAAAGCACCAAAAGAAGCGCCAGTCGGTTCGTATAAACCAAACTGTTAGGATTAAAACATATATATATATATATATAGTTATATATACTCACATTAACACCGACGTGTGACTGGATTGGCATAAAACCAAATAATATTAAACAAAAACATGACTTATCACTAAAATCATATTTGTAGCCTTAATAATGTTCCATGTAAAGAAGCCACTGACACACAGACCTTAGCAGACAACAATGGAACCCAGGCATATTACATATTACAGTTTGAGCCAAAATGGCAGCATGTGATGAAACAAAATGCACAGCCAAGACAAAGTTACCCAAAAACAATGAGTTAAAAGATAATACGCTGCATCAGCGAAGCCTGTACGTCCATCTGAAGCATTGTGCTACTCTGCATCCAGAAAATATTATAAGGCACCAATGCTTATATATACATAAATATATAGCAATATATCAGTTTGGAATATGAATAAACATCACTAAAGACGAAAGGACAGGTCGCGCAAAGCAGGCAATTTAGTTTGAGTAAATTCCTCACAGTTAGCCATGCGTAAACCGATCACGCAAGAGTTGAGAGCGGGGCGATCCTCTGAGGCACGCAACGCCATTTTACTGCTCAATTTTTTCCCCCCTTTGCATTCCTGTTTCCCCTTCATCGTTTTTAACTTACCGCTCATACCCGAAGCAAAGCCGGTAGGTGGACACAGTCTTCAACGAGAAGCCATAAAATCAAGCAGACCGGCGGGGCATTGTCGGACCCGGGGCGAGACAGGCGAAGGAGAGGCGAAGGCCTGCGGACGGGCAAAAATCACAAGCGGGTTTCGGAAGCAGGACCTGCAGAGGCGAGAACAACAAAGACAGTTTCTGACAAAGCTGACGCGCCGGAGTCGCAGACAAGTGGAATCCATTGTGACATTTTTCATTTATTTGTAAATGCCTCTTTGGCAGCACCCTCACTCCAGACGACAGTTTAGCTGGAAAGGAATAAGTGCGCTGATGGTAAAATAGAGGACTCCTGACAGTTGCTCTAATGAGATTCCACATTAGGGCCGCTCGTCTTACACCTTCCCCTCAACCGGCCGCGTGCCCTTAATGTTTAATCTCGCACCTGAGTAATTTGGAGAAACGTTAGCATAGAAATTCCAAACTAACCTACCACACGTGAGGCGTTTTTGTCTTTTTCCCGCTTTCGTTCCCCCTCCACCCGTACGGAGGACGGTAGACGGATATGTGGAAGTCCAAACAAAAGATCTCATTTATATGCATGCACTTGAAAACATCCGGCAAACAATAAAACCAATTAAAAACGCTCGCAGATACGGAGAAGCGCGCCGTCGTGGTTCTTGGCAGGTGCTTAACAGCTTGTTGTAATGTCACAGATATAAAGGGAAAATTAATGACTTTATTTTTATGCTGCATTAGGAATATAATTGATTAAACGTATACATTCATGTCAGTTTGACTTTACTTTATAAAGTGCAGATATCGGGGGGGGGGGGGTTCTGTGAGGAAGCACTAGTTTGGGACACTCGACTGAACTTTACTATTTATTTATTCATTCATTCATTCATTCATTATCTTCCGCTTATCCTCTATTAGGGTCGCGGTGGGGTTCCCCATGCCCATCCAGGGGAGAACATCTCGGGCGCTGGGCAGATACACCCAGGACAGGGCGCCAATCCATCGCTGGGCACACACTCACTCACACAGACACACTCTATATGGGGCAATTTTTGAGAATTCAATTAACTTGATCCATGTTTTTGGACTGTGGGAGGAAACCGGAGAACCCTGAGGAAACCCACGCAGACACGGGGAGAACATGGAAACTCCACCCAGATGGGGATTCGAACCGGGAATCCCTAGCGCTGAGAGGCGAACGTGCTAACCAGTAAGCCACCGTGCCGCCACTTTACTATTTACTTCATTTAAATACTGCAATATTAATCATCTATCCATTATCTTCCGCTTTATCCTCTACTAATGTCCCCATGCCCATCCAGGAGAGAACGTTTCGGGAACTGGTCAGATACACCCAGGACAGGACGCCAGTCTATCACTGGGCACACACTTACTCATACACACACACACAAACAGACTCTATATGGGGCAATTTAGAGAATTCAATTGACCTTGATCCATGTTTTTGGACTGTGGGAGGAAACCGGAGAACCCGGAGGAAAGCCATGCAGACACGGAGAGAACATGCTGCTAGCGCTAACAGGTGGATGTGCTGACCACTACGCCACACATTTATTTTTTGAGTTTATATATTAAAGGTGTAACGATTTGCAGAGACATCTCATATATAAATATGTCTCCATTTGAAAATGTGTTGTTAACCTATTGACTCTTAGAGAATCAACACGTTGTTATGGGCATATGGGGCAATTTGGAGAATTCAATTGAGCTTGATCCATGTTTTTGGACTGTGGGAGGAGACCGGAGAACCTGGAGGAAACCCACACGGACACAGGGAGAACATGGAAACTCCACCCAGATTGGGATTCGAACCGGGAATCCCTAACGCTGAGAGGAGAACGTGCTGACCACTAAGCCACCGTGCTGGGCAACTGCAATATTATTTTTTATTTAATTTATTACCTGAAGGAACCATTATATGACAGTCACTTATTTTTTTGATGCTTTAACCAAAGCCACTTAATGGTTGGGGTTTGAGCTCTGGATCAGCCGTGATGCAACAGAACCCCTGGAGCAATTAGGGTTGAGGGCCTTGTTTAAGGGCCCACTTCAAAATTTTATATTTATAGCCAACAACCTTAACTACTAAGCTACCAAATCCATATCTAAAATTCAAATGTATCAGAACAGGCAATACAGGGGTTTGGTGGTCATCCACCTCTCAGCGCTGGGGATCCAGGTTCGAATCACAATCTGGGTGGAGTGTCCATGTTCTCCCCATGTCCACGTGGGTTTCCTCCGGGTTCTCCGGTTTCCTCCCACAGTCCAAAAACATGGAGTCCAGATGAAGTGGCTGCTCTAAATTGCCCCTAACTGTGTTTGTGTGCCCAGTGATAGATTGGCAACCTGTCCTGGGTGTACCTGCCCGAAACCTTTACCACGGGATGGACATGAGAAACCCCACAGCAACCCTAAAATAGTATTAGATAAAGGGTAATAAATAAATGAATGAATGTTTCACATTCACAACATTAAAGACGTGCTTTGGGGTTTTGGGTCTTGCCCTCGTCTGACACTATGAAACCAGACAACGTTTTTTCTTTTTTTTTTTTCTTTTTGCAGATTATCAGCATTAATAGCCCTCCGGTTTTTCATTTTTACACTCACTAAAGCCTGGCAGGTTGTAATTTTCAGTCTGTCATCTTCTATGAGCTTGCTTAAGGAAAGATTATATAGATATTAAAGAAGTAACTCCACAATTCTCCTACAGCAATTGGCAGTTTAACGACGGTGTCTTGATTACTGGGCAAGAGCCCAGACTATTTTTTGGGAAAAGTCCAGAGACTTTTTTTTTTTTTTTTCTCAGCTCATAGTTCGGTACGGCGTGTTGAACAGTCCCGCTTCATACACACAACTCGCTTTAATTAAACACTGGAGAAACTGCGAAGGTGAAAGTGATACGTCTGAGCATGTTAAGGCCTTGTCCCAAATTACACGCTATATCCAATTGTGCATAATTAATCTCATAGGCTGTTACACCGAGATACTAACTTGGCGTATTATTTAGCAAATTGGATAACAGTACTGCGGCGTTGTAGCCGTCACGTCGGCCTGCCGGCGAACCCGGGGCCGGCTCCTCTCAGACTCACCGTGCTGTTAATCTCACTGTTTTGCTTGAAAGTCATCAAGAAGTTATTAAACTCAAAGTGAATATCAACTGTGGGACTGATGGCAGACAGGATGTCAAAGGATTGCGGACGAACCCGCAGCCGCATGATCCAGTAAGCGTCTGGTTAATTAAAGGAAAAGCTATTTGAGGACATGGTGTTTCCGCTGGTTTCATTTATTCATTCCTTCGTTTTTAAGCCGCTAATCCTAATTACGGTCTGGTGGAGGAGGTGGAGGAGGAGGTGGGGGGGGTCATCCAAAGCGAAAGCGCATCTACAGACCACTGCAGGACATGGGGACATAGGGCATTGGTAGCTCAGTGGGTAGGGCATTGGGCTATCAATCTGAAGGTTGGGGGGTTAAATCCCAGGTCCACTGAAGTTACCTATGTGGGTCCTTGAGCAAGACCCTTAACCCTCATTGCTCCAGGGATGTTGTGTTTAACCCTGTGCTCACCTTTGAAGTCGCTTTGGATAAAAGCGTCCAATAAATGACCAAATGTAAGGTAATTTAATGGGGAGAACATACCAATTCCACACAGAGAGCGCTATGCCACTTAGGTTTTTTTAAACACACTAAACACACAGCACGGGTTTCACCAAGTGAACTCTTTTATTCCTTTGGCCTTTGCTTCGATGAAAAGTGTGCGCAGCTATTCATCCGTGTGTGATTGACAGGTGAGAATAATATTAAATGATTGGGAGATTTTGTATTATGTGCAGACTGACTGAGTTCTACTTGATCACATTCCCTTGTTCTTTCAAGGATATTCATGTGGGCACTTGAAATGCTCCTGACAGCGGAAAAAGAACTAGCCGGCGCTTTGTAAGATGATGAAGGCTGGTTGAAAGTCCTTCCCTGGAGTTGTTCAGATTTTGACCTTTTTTCATGTTAAACTAGTTTATAAAGACAGAACACATACACAAACCCATGTTCACGCCCAGAATATTTAGCACATGTGGCTGTGCACCAGATGCTCCAGCTGCTCATTCAGTCCAATCGCCACAGGTGTCCAAAATCAAGCACGACTGTGTGGGAACAGTTTGGGGAAGGCCGGACTGAGTGCAAAACGCAAGATCCATAATGTAGGACTGAGTGAACTTGGTGTGGAGAACTTGGCTATATGGGGCAATTTGGAGAATTCAATTGACCCTTAAGCCAAGTTTTTGGACTGTGGGAGGAAACCGGAGAACCCGGAGGAAACCCACAGGGACACGGGGAGAACATGGAAACTTCACCCAGATTGGGAATCGAACTGGAAATCCCTAGTGCTGAGAGGAGAACATGGGTTCCCCATGCCCATCCATGGGAGAACGTCTCGGGCGCTGGGCAGATAGACCCAGGACAGGGTGCTAATCCATCGCTGGGCACACACTCACTCACACAGACACACTCTATAGGGGCAATTTGGAGAACTCAATTGACTTGATCCATGTTTTTGGACTATGGGAGGAAACCCACGTGGACACGGGGAGAACATGGAGGCGAACGTGCTGAGAGGCGAACGTGCTAACCACTAAGCAACCCTGCTGCCCTACATATATATATATATATTCATTCATTCATTCATTATCTCCTGCTTATCCTCTATTAGGGTCGCAGGGGGGGGTTCCCCATGCCCATCCAGGGGAGAACGTCTCGGGCGCTGGGCAGATAGACCCAGGACAGGGCGCCAATCCATCGCTGGGAACACACTCACTCACACAGACACACTCTAAATGGGGCAATTTTGAGAATTCAATTAACTTGATCCATGTTTTTGGACTGTGGGAGGAAACCGGAGAACCCGGAGGAAACCCACGCAGACACGGGGAGAACATGGAAACTCCACCCAGATGGGGATTCGAACCAGGAATCCCTAGTGCTGAGAGGCGAATGTGCTAACCACTAAGCCACCGTATATATATGTATATATATATAATTTTATATAATATATATAATTTTTTTTATTCCTTTTTTTACACTGTTGTTTGCACCTAAGATTGCTGCTCAAATTTCGTTGCACATGTGCAATGACAATAAAAGGTATCTTATCTTATCTTAGATAGGTCCCCTGTCCTGGGTGTATCTGCCCAGCCCTCTGGATATTCAGGAGAACCTTCTGTATTATCCATACAGCAGATCTGAAGCACAGGGGTCTCAGTAATCTGTCTCCAGGTGAACAGATCACAATAATAATGCTAATCATGAATAAGAATCACACTTTCTTAACCCACCACGAACTGTCAGTAAAACCTATGAGTTCCTGACAGAGTCGTCGCCCTGCTGACCTGCTCTACTCTAACACAAGTCACAATATGGAAGAGTGAGGGCTTCCCCCCCCCCTCCCCCATTTCACTTTAAAAGCAACCCAGTCAGTATGTCATCACTAAATAAGCGGTTGTCAGCGTTAGGTACAATTTTGGGGGAGAAAATGTTACTAAGGCAACCATTCTAATCCTTTTAAGTTGGATAAGATTGACACTTGTGACACATGTTGCCCGGGGTTGAAATTCTGTTTCAGTTAGAGATGTTCAGTGTTTAGAACTACCGAGTCAAGACCAGCAAGACTGCTGCAGTCAAGGGCAGGACATTAGAACTGCACTTCATACCAGACCGGAGGAGTGACAAGGTGGTAGAGCAGATTAGTAACTGCAATGTAGCCATCAGCATGTCCTTAAAATGTAGAGGGAAGCCTGAATCCTCAGGGTGAACCCATGCCGACACGTGGAGGACATGCTGCGTAATTGTGAACCCCAGAGCTCCTCACTAACCCATAATAACATAAAGAGGGGGGTAAACCTTTTGCTTTAATACCAGGACATAGTCAGTAAGTGTTGTTTGGTTATATATTGTGAATCCTATAAAGCAACGCCAGACAGAACCAGATCCCAGTTCTTGTTTTATATAAAGAAATAAGAGCTATTCATACAGTATGTTACACCATCATCAATTACAAAAAGCCAATCGATAATCATGCTGCGAGCTCAGCATTTTAAAATCTGTTTGGTTGAGTTTTGGTTTTGCAACAGCAAAGACACGACTGAGACCGCTGACGAATATGAAGCTGAAGCTAAGAGCTAAACTTATACAGTCAGAGAATCAGTATAGAACAATCCACCACCATCCTTAACTGTTATTTCGGAAAATCTATCCATCCATTGTCTTCTGCTTTATCCTCTATTAGGGTCGCGGGGGGGTTCCCCATGCCCATCCAGGGGAGAACGTTTCAGACGCTGGGCAGATACACCCAGGACAGGATGTTAATCTATCACTGAACACACACTCACTCACACAGACACACTCTATATGGGGCAAATTGGGGAATTCAATTGACCTTGATCCATATTTTTGGACTGTGAAAGGAAACC
>JAFMOD010001158.1:489728-541962 GCA_019802435.1 Corydoras maculifer
TATCCATCCATTGTCTTCTGCTTTATCCTCTATTAGGGTCGCGGGGGGGTTCCCCATGCCCATCCAGGGGAGAACGTTTCAGACGCTGGGCAGATACACCCAGGACAGGATGTTAATCTATCACTGAACACACACTCACTCACACAGACACACTCTATATGGGGCAAATTGGGGAATTCAATTGACCTTGATCCATATTTTTGGACTGTGAAAGGAAACCAGAGAACTCGGATGAAACCCACATGGACACGGGGAGGACATGGAAATTCCACCCAGATTAAGGTTTGAACCTAGTGCTGAAAGGAGAACATGCTAACCACCAACCCTAGTAGAGGATAAAGCAGAAGATAATGGATAAATGAACATATAGAGTGCACAATTGAGAGGACACGGGGTTGTGCCTTTTAGTGCACATGGCAAGGCATTGCTGAAGCATCTTAATGGCCTTGATGAAATTGTATCTCCAATAATTACACCGAGCAACTCGAAGAGGAACCCAAAGTCCTGAAAATCAAAAGTCACAACATCCGCCACCCAGAGCACTGCTGCCGTTAATTCTGAGTTCCTTCAGGAGCAGAGACAGAGTTGGTGAAGGTACACAGTTCCAGGTGAACCGCCCCGGTGGGGAGCTTCTCGCAGATGAGTTTCCTAGAACTGTTTGGTCCGAAATCACTGGCTGGCAGCCCGTTATTGACTCAATGTGAATGTGTCACGGCAGGGAAAGCACTAAAAGGCACAGGACGCCGACCTGAGGAGTCTTAACTCAGTACAGAAATGTTTCTGCTCCTGCTGCTCTTATTCACAAAGGGACTTATAAATAACTATATTTACAGAGGGGCTTAGTGGTTTAGAATGTTCACCTCTCAGCACTAAGGATTCCCGGTTCGACTCCCAATCTGGGTGGAGTTTCCATGTTCTCCCCGTGTCCGCGCGGGTTCCTCCGGGTTCTCTGATTTCCTCCCACAGTCCAAAAACATGGATCAAGGTTAATTCATTATCCTTTCATTCATTATCTTCCACTTTTATCCTATGTTAGGGTCGCGGGGGGGTTCCCCATGCCCATCCAGAGGAGAACATTTCGGGCGCTGGGCAGATACACCCAGGACAGGGCGCCAATCCATCGCTGGGCACACACTCATACACAGACACACTCTATATGGGGCAATTTGGAGAACTCAATTGACTTGATCCATGTATTTGGACTGTGGGAGGAAACCGGAGAACCCGGAGGAAACCCACGCGGACACGGAGAGAACATGGAAACTCCACCCAGATGGGGATTCGAACTGGAAATCCCTAGTGCAGAGAAGCGAACATGCTAACCACTAAGCCACCGTGCCGCCTCCAAAGTGCCCCCTATAGAGTGTGTCTGTGTGAGTGAGTGTGTGCCCAGCGATGGATTGCCCCCTGTCCTGGGTGTATCTGCCCAGCGCCTGAGATGCTCCCCTGGATGGGCATGGGGAACCCCCACCCCTGCGACCTAACTAGAGGATAAAGCGGAAGATAATGGATGGATACAGGTTTTTAAATAACACTTTGTGTTTCATGTTCTGACTTTTGAACATCCCTCTGCTGGAAACCCTGCAGACTTAACCTCAGAAAATCAAGGATTTCTGACCTGGATTGTAAATTGCTTACTCAGCAAGGTCATTAAATACAAAGCGAAACTGTCAGATTCATTTGCTTAACGTTGCAAACATCAAAACGGATTAAAATCAGGGACAGTCGTGGGATTGAGGTTAAAGGACCAGCCTTGTGACCTGAAGGTCCCTGATTCGATGCCCGGTCCCACCAAGTGCTACAGCTAAAGTGCCCTTGGGCAAGGCACCTAACCCCACCTCCCCGGATGCCATGTACAGGGCTGCCCACTGCTCTGCCCACTGCTCATGAAACATTCATGCAGTGTTTCACTAATTCTGTTAAACAGATAACTTCATCAGGTTGCCCCTAACATGTTATCTGTTATGAATGAATCATGGGATGCTGACATTTAATCTCCTCTGTTTGTCTCTGTCCTGTAGCTTCCAGTCGATGCCCACATGCAGTATGAGGCTATGACCCCGAACCACAGGACCATATCTGGATCTGCTCCTTTATACCTGCACTCTGTTTTTCAGCAGGTGCACTCCGGCATTCTCTGCACCGGGAGCTTCCACCTCAACATGGCGCCAGTATCCGGTATCTTTTATAGCTGCCAACTCGTCTCACCTCCTCTCAAGCTCGTTCCAGTTCTCCTGTATTTCATCGCATCCCACGGCCCCCATGGCTAATGCACACATGTGTGACATGTAACATACTACAACAACAAGACGGTACACAGACATACTATTTAGCTATTTACACATGATATACTATTTATATATATATATATATATATATATATATATATATATATATATATATATATATATATATAATTATTCATTATCTTCTGCTTTATCCTCTATTAGGGTCGTGGGTCTATGCCCATCCAGGGGAGAACGTTTCGGGTGCTGGGCAGATACACCCAGGACAGGGCGCCAATCTATCGCTGGACACACACTCACTCACACAGACACACTCTATATGGGGCAAATTGGAGAACTCCACTAACCTTGATCCATGTTTTTGGGAGAACCCGAAGGAAACCCACGTGGACATATATATAAAGCGTCTGCTAAATGACCATATATATATATATATATATATTTTTTTTTTTTTTTTTTGTATAATTACTGTGTTCATGCTACTGGCTGCGTAATATTCTTTGGAATAAATAAAGTACTTATTTATTCATTCATTCTTTCTTATTCATTGATCAATCAGTCTGTCTGTCTGTCTGACTGTCTGTCTGTCTATATCTAATTATCTACTAAACATATTTTTGTTGCAATTAATCGAAAACACAAAGGTGTTCTATGGTCTCTACGGTTGGGCCCCTGAGGGCCAGTCATATTCTTCTCATAAGTTACTCAAATCATGTGTATATATACAATGCAATGGAAATAAAAGGGCCTTCCTTAAACTGTTAGAAGTGAGCATTTGCTGGATGTCCATGGCTGGATGTGGGTGTGGGGGGGTATGGATTTCTTCAAAAACACCAGATAGCAAAATATTTCAGGCCCACAGTCCCTATTTGCATCTGGCCCACCTGCTGCACTCGGGAAGACCTGGGCCCCTGATTACAAAATGTGGGTCACATCAGAATAACACCAGAATAATCCAGCCAATTAGGTCGCACATGTAGGTAGTGCTGCCAAACATCTGCCACATGTGGAACACATCTGTTTTTGTAACATGTGGGTCACTTATGCCTCACATGTTTGGAACACGGTCATATGTCTGACAAACATGAATTAGATGGGTTATGGGGCATGTGGGTCATGTGAGTGTGTTTAATATGAAGACACCCCCCCTCCCCCTGGATAGCATGCAGTAGGTCAGAGTACAGACCCTGGTCCAGCAGCACCACATCACTGTCTGCAGTGGACTTACAGAGTGATTCAATTGTTAAATACAGGTCACATGATCATCACACAATCTGTACATGGCTGTCCTACACTGTTGGAGGGTGAGTCCCCCACTGAGCCTCGGTCCTCACAAGGTTTCTTCCTTAAAATATCAACAGAACAGGGAGTTTTGTCTTGCCACTGTTGCTTCGTCTTGCTCTTTGGGGGTTTAAAGGCTTATAAAACCGTAAAGCTGCTTTGTGACTATGTACTATTGTAAAAAACGCTCTAAAATTAAATTACTTGAACTTGAACTTGCAGTCAATTCCATAAAAAAAGAAATGTTTTGCACAGGGGCTGCACAGTGGCTTGGTGGTTGGCATGTTCTCCTCTCAGTGGTAGGGATTCCTGGTTCGAATCCCAATCTGGGTGGAGTTTTCATGTTTTCCCTATGTCTGAGTGGGTTTTCTCCGGGTTCTCTGGTTTCCTCCTACAGTCCACAAACATGGATTAAGGTCAATTAAATTCTCCAAATTGCCCTATATAGAGTGTGGAATGTTTAAGAGGGATGTCCACCCAGCTCCATACGTTACCACAGTCACACACAGGTGCCACACCCCAGAACCAAAAACATATTCTCCCAGTGTAGTCCAGTTTCAGGATAATAGTGAAAATAAAGTTTTAGCACCAGGGATCAGGGTTCCAATCCCTGTTCCCATGTGGGTTTCGTCCGGGTTTTCCGGTTTCCTCCCACAGTCTAAAAACATGGATCAAGGTCAATTGAATTCTCCAAATTGCCCCATATAGAGTGTGTCTGTATGAGTGAGTGTGTGCTCAGGGATAGATAGGCGCCCTGCCCTGCGCCAGAAACGTTCTCATCTGGATGGGTATGGGGAACCCCCCTGGCGACCCTAGGACCCGAGGACAAAGCGGAATGTATTTGATGGATGGATGTTTTGCACAGATGTACATGATTTTTCTTTCTTATTGCAGGAGGTAAAACAAATAAGGTGGATATTTGTAAATGAACAGTTTAATTTGAATAAAGCCGGAACCGTAATTCCAGCCTCTGTTCTCCTCCTCTGTCCTGTTCTGTCACTAAAAGCCCAACCTGCTGCCGAATGCTGAATTTAGAAACACTCACGACTGACACCTTTTTACCATTGGACCTGGAAAACAATAAAATCGCTGCCCTGCCAATTATTTCCACGGTTCGGGATTACAACCGGCTCCTCCACCACCCACAATCCCTTAGCACGTCAGCGTCGAAAATGGTAATGATTTTGGAACAATGTGCACTGCGTGTGCGATACACGGCGTTTTTAAAAAATGTCTCAGAAATTCTGATTTCCACTGACCTCGGACTGCTCGGGAACCGTGTGAGAGATATGTGGAGTGGAGGGAGCCAGCGCTGTGTGTAATGGAATGGCTGCCCAGTCACCCGGCTTTAATCCAATCCGGCCGCTGTGGGAGGAAATGAAGTGAAATGTTTAAGAGGGATGTCAACCTAGTTCCATACGTTACCACAGTCCTGCAGGTGGCACGGCGGAACATCACCCCAGAACCAAAAACATATTCTCACAGTGTAGTCCAGTTTCAGGATAATAGTTCGAATCCCTGTTCCCATGTGGGTTTTCTCCGGGTTGTCCAGTTTCATCCCACAGTCAAAAAACATGGATTCATTGGCTGCTCCAAATTGCCCCATCCGAATTGCCGACCTACATTGCATTTGTGTATAGCAATAGATTGGCACCCTTTCTTGGCTGTATCTGCCCAGCACTCGAAACGTTCTCCCCTAGATGAGCATGAGGAACCCCCCGCCACCCCGATAGAGAATTAAGTGGAAGATAATAAGACGGGATGAGATTCACAGCTATAATTATTGATTATCAACAAACCATCTGTAGCAAATTCTTCTTTAATTACAGTATTTAATGAAAGCTTAGGAATAATTACAGGATTCATCAGAGTGAGAACCTAAACAACATGCACACAGACAAAATACTAACCTTATTAAAACACATCTTGTTCATTCATGTAGAAACAGACATTTGCAACAATTTAAATTATTAAATATGATAAAGTTTAAGCGACTGTCTCCATTAGGGGGTCACCACAGTGGGGCGACCTTCACATTTGTATTTGGCACATTTGTACTCTGGATGCCCTCCTACTTACCCATGCTTGGGACCTTCACTTCAAACCCTGAGTCCACCAAACCCTGAGTCTACCACATCCTGTGTCCACCAAACCCTGAGTCTACCAAACCCTGAGTCTACCAAACCCTGAGTCTACCAAACCCTGAGTCTACCACATCCTGTGTCCACCAAACCCTGAGTCTACCAAACCCTGAGTCTACAAATCCCTGAGTCTACCATACCCTGAGTCCACCAAACCCTGTGTCTACCAAACCCTGTGTCTACAAATCCCTGAGTCTACCAAACCCTGAGTTTACCCAACCCTGTGTCTACAAAACCCTGAGTCTACCAAACCCTGAGTCTACCAAACCCTGAGTTCATCAAATCCTGAGTCTACCAAACCCTGAGTTCACCAAACCCTGTGTCTACCAAACCCTGTGTCTACCAAACCCTGAGTTCACCAAATCCTGAGTCTACCAAACCCTGTGTCTACAAAACCCTGTGTCTACCAAACCCTGAGTCCAACAAACCCTGTGTCTACAAAACCCTGAGTCTACCAAACCCTGTGTCTACCAAACCCTGATTCTACCAAACTTGCCAATATGCCTAATTCCTCCAAGGGTGTTATACTCTAAACCCCAAGAATTAAGACAAGATGCTTGTAAGTTCCTTTGGACAAAAGCGTCTACATCCAGCCATCCATTATCTTCTGCTTCATCCTGTACTAGTGTCGTGGGGGGGTTTCCCATGCCCATCCAGGGGAGAAGGTTTCGGGCGCTGGACAAATAAAACCAGGTCAGTGCGCCAACCTATCACTGGGCAGCGTCTACTTAATAACATTAAATAATAACTACAATTCAGTATCTGCAGTTAAGCCATCAGCACACCTTTTAAATGTGAGCGAAAGCTAGAGACATCAGAGTAAACCCGCACTGCACAGGGAGGACATGCAGACTCCACACAGACCTGTCCTCACCCCTCCCTCCCGGGAGTCAAACCCAGATTCTTCCTGCTATCAAAGTGCCGTCCGTTTAATGGATTTTCTGAATTTATTTCTTACCCTTTATACAGAGAACACCTTTCTGGCATGAGGTTTAGCATTTTTAAGGTTTCTCCGTGTTTTTAAAACCTGTTTGGTGCTGGTTTGTAGTAACCTGGTCACTTTCTGTGCCGAGAGCTCAGAGTAATATAAAGAAAAGAGGCTGCTTTCACCAAATATCCCTTCCATTTTCAAATAGAGTAAATCATCTCTTAATAGATAGTGCGCTGGAATATTTCCATCCGAGGCTAGCTTCAGCCCATTACCTTGTGCCCTTTTCTTCACAAAGTACTCTCATAAAAACATCACAGGCTTGCGGTGGAGCTACAGTATATGGCCCTACTCCAGTCAGCAACCACCTATTGGGTGACTTATTCAGTATAATTCTGCATTTGTCCGGGAAATGTGTCGCGTTGTTCTTAATAGCTGTGACGAACAATGCTAATTTCACAAAACCTCTTTCTTCAGTGAATGGAACTGGATTCCCATTCACTTTAAAACCCCGGCAATACCCAGGGAGCAAGCTTTTTACATCATAAGGACCATGTTTACTGAAATCCAACATGTTCTCCACATATTTTTAATTATATAGCTTCACCTCAGTGTTTCCACAGCATTCGATCTGCTCCACTTACCATATAGATGCAGTTTGTAGTTCTATAATTACAGCCTGCCACCCACTACACTCTGTTCTAACGGCCAGAACCCCTATAGAAACAGAACAGAACACAACAACAGAGCAGCTATTACTTCAGAGTTGGATCAGGATCAAATCCCCTTTATTTTGTTCTCTAAAGAGCAAATATTATTTGGGTGGAGGACAATTCTCATATTGCAGTGACACTGTGGTGGTATAGTAGTGTGTTTGGATCAGACACAGCAGTGCTGCTGGAGTTTTAATACACTGTCTACTCACTGTGCACTGACTTGGACACATCCACTTGATTGCTCCACCCTGTGGATGAGGAAGCACTGACTGTAGCTGGCCCTCCTCTAATCTGAGACACTTTTACTCGATGGATTATTGTCAGTGTGCTTCCAACACTTCATTCACTGTAGACTGTGAGAGAAAGGAAAATAAGCCTCAGGAAGAAAGAAACGAACATTAAATAAATTTAAACTGTAGTGTAACTTGTGTAGATAGTGTCTTTTTTCTCTAACTATAATCGCTGCGGCTTATTGGTCCACCTGTTGATGTACCTGCAGCCAGTTTATGTTTCCACGTGCCCTTTAGAACTAGAACTGTCCCAGCGCTGAGTGTATATAAGTGCAGAGCTCCTGAGCTTCAGCGCTGGGACATTAATGTGGTCTTCGGGCACATTTCAGGCCATACAGTCCTATTTCTATGAACTATACTAGCTCACACAGACACACTCTATAGGGGGCACTTTGGAGGCGGCACGGTGGCTTAGTGTTTAGCACGTTCGCCACTCAGCGCTAGGGATTCCCGGTTCAAATCCCCATCTGGGTGGAGTTTCCATGTTCTCCCCTTGTCCGTGTGGGTTTCCTCTGGGTTCTCCGGTTTCCTCCCATTGTCCAAAAACATGTATCAAGTCAATTGAGTTCTCCAAATTGCCCCATATAGAGTGTGTCTGTGTGAGTGAGTGTGTGCCCAGCGATAGTGGATAGTATCAGATAATGAAGATAATGGACGGATGGATGAATATACTAGCTGCCTATTTGGTGTTTTATTGCCCGGGTATGGCACCCCCTACATGTTTGGATCATGTTATAACAGATCATTACACTAAACTATAATACAGATGATACAGAGATGAACCAAACTTTTCATCCACTTTAGTTACTATATTAATAACCTGATACATTTTTAATGTGAGTTTAAACCATGAGACCTTTCAATTGTTTGATTTCATAGCCTCTGTGCTGTGGCGTCATTTTACGACTTGTCTGTTTGTGTTTACACTAACCTCAGGAATAAAATAAAATAAAAAATAAATACAAAAAAAAAAACACCAGAGGTCAGTCAAAGTCCTGGCACTTTTGTGGACCGGCAACGGGAAAGTCATCCCACCTTCCTGCAGCAGAGTCTTAACAAGGTGGGGAGAGCGTCTTCAGATGGAGCTTTACGGCCCCTGTGTCATTTCATCACTCCGAACCCAAGAGATCTCAACACAATAAACTTGTCAGCTTTTCAGAAATTACTGCAACCAAACTTATTTGCTCTCACACAGAGACAGATTGGGTGACATTGGTTCTTTTATAAGACCGAGGGAGGTCACAGCAACTGCTCCAGCCTGGTGTAGAAGTAAGGTTATGTGTTGTGGTTGATTTATGGGTTATGGGGAGAACAAGGTCTCATTTGAGCTGTTGATTAAGGTACACTGCGGAAGATTGATTGCGATAAATTATGATTGCATTTGCCAGGCCACAAATCACAGCCCCTGTGCCCCAGAGGCTTATCGTGATTTTTAAAGGACAATTATTTATCTTTTATGCAGAGAAAAGTAGAGCTGCTCGGGGGGTAAAAGAGCTCTGGGTAATAATATAACTCTGATCTGCAATATACAGACGTACAGGATGTTTAAAAGGTTACTGTGCAGTGAGACATGCGTAATGAAATTAACGTTATATGTAGAAACATAAATAAAATGCCTGCTAGTGTCTAACAGTGAATAATTAAACAAAATTTGCTGTACAAGAAGGTGACAGATAGAACTGCATGGAAATCCACACACCTGCATGTAAACACACACACACACACACACACACACAGTATTCATTCATTATCTTCCGCTTTATCCTCTATTAGGGTCATGGTGGGGTTCCCCATGCCCGTCCAGGAGAGAACGTATTGGGCACTGGGCAGATACACCCAGGACAGGACGCCAATCTATCGCTGGGCACACACTCACTCACACAAACACAGGGAAATTTGGAGAACTCAATTGACTTCATCCATGTTTTTGGACTGTGGGAGGAAACCGGAGAACCCGGAGGAAACCCACGCGGACACGGGAAGAACATGGAAACTCCACCCAGATTCGAACCGGGAATCCCTAGTGCTGAGAGGAGAACGTGCTAAACACTAAGCCACCGTAACGCCCCAGCTTTAACATATCTCATTCATTCATTCATTATCTCCTGCTTTATCCTATATTAGGGTCGCGGGGGGGTTCCCCATGCCCATCCAGGGGAGAACGTCTCAGGCGCTGGGCAGATACACCCAGGACAGGGCGCCAATCTATCGCTGGGCACACACTCACTCACACAGACACACTCTATATGGGGCAATTTTGAGAATTCAATTGACTTGATCCATGTTTTTTGGACTGTTGGAGGAAACCGGAGAACCCGGAGGAAACCCACGCAGACACGGGGAGAACATGGAAACTCCACCCAGATGGGGATTCAAACCGGGAATCCCTAGTGCTGAGAGGCGAACATGCTAAACACTAAGCAACCGTGCCGCCCCAGCTTTAACATATCTGATTTAAAAAAATATTTTAAATAATTAACAACTCAAAAATGTAAAATCTCATTGTAAATATGTAAGAACCAGCATGTACATTAATTATGAATAATAAGTGTTATTTTAAAGATCGTGTCTTTAATGTCATTTTGTCATAAATTAAAATTAAAAGTTTTTTAATATTTTTTTGAAAATTCAGTTTGTTCTGTGGGGTGTCTGAGGTGAGGCTGTTTGACCAGCCCTGATACCCCATCATTCATTTATTTACATGTTCAGCCAGTATGAAGTGAATGGCAGGTAGATGTCCTTCACACCTGATCAGAGTTGTACCTGATCATGTAATCGATGGCATTTTGGATTTAATTTACAGTGGTCGTTACAGGGGGTCGTCTTGTTACCATTTTTTTAATGAGTCTTCCACAATAGTCTCCTTGCTGATGCATTGGCCAGGACAGTTTCAATCTCTCCTTTATTATCCAGGGTGCATGCTCCTCCACAACCTCACCATCAATAAACACTGGACTCAGAGACAACGGGACTTATATCCTAAATCTTATAGTGTTAACAGACCATCTGCAAAGGTTGTTCATGTCCAGCATTTACCATCTAATTTAAAAAAAAGGATTCCTTGCTATTCACTAATATCCCTGTTGGGGTGCTTACATAGGACACATTAAACTGACAGAGGGCCGAGCTAAAGCCTCGATATCAGAGGAAAGACTGAGTTGGATGGACACGTATAATTGCACCTCCCTTGGCACTGGCTTCTCACCCCAACTAAGAGAGAGGAGTAAAGACAATAATCATTACAGTCAGAAAGGAGCATCACTACCTGAGACCTGGAGCCCACACAAGCCCAACGTTCCTCATCCCAGCATGACAAGCAGACATTCGTTAACTGAGAAGCAGAACAGGCCTCTAACTGCCAATTCATCTCGGGGAAGAAAACAGCAAGACGGGAAATGAGGTAGAGATGTGAGAAGATTGATGGAAATCACAACCGAGAGCCCGTAGTTGGGTGAAAGAAACCTAGTGAAACAATTTGGATAAAAGCAAGCAGGTGGTTTGACAGATTATGATGAGCGACTGTGATGCAATTATCATAAAACTGCAGCTGGGGGAACCAATAAGAACCCAGAGAAGAAGTTCTACTTATAATGGGACGTCAAGACAGTGGTAGGCTTATAGTAAAGGAACCAGCATTGCGACCTGAATGTTCAGCTCCCTGGTTCAATTCCTGGTGCTACCGAGTACAACGGCTGAAGTGCCCTTGGGCAAGGCACCGAACCCAAATTGCTCCCCAGGCACCGTATACAAGGATATTCACGGTGTGTGTGTGTGTTTTACTGCACCGATGGGTTAAATGTGGGTGAAAAATTCTGTAGGTAAAATATTTCACTATAATTACTAAAAGCTCTAGTGGGCGTCCCAATACTTTAGTCCAGACTCTGTTATTAAAATAACAACAAATACAAAAAATGTTACATGCAAAAAAACAAAAAAACAAAAAATATATACAAATATATATTTAAAAAAAAATATATATATATATTAAAAAAAAAATATATATATATATATATATATATATATATATATCGGCGGCACGGTGGCTTAGTGGTTAGCATGTTCGCCTCTCAGCGCTAGGGCTTCCCGGTTCGAATCCCCATCTGGGTGGAGTTTCCATGTTCTCCCCGTGTCTGCGTGGGTTTCCTCCGGGTTCTCCGGTTTCCTCCCACAGTCCAAAAACATGGATCAAGTTAATTGAATTCTCAAAAAAATTGCCCCCTATAGAGTGTGTCTGTGTGAGTGAGTGTGTGCCCAGCGATGGATTGGCGCCCTGTCCTGGATCTATCTGCCCAGCGCCCGAGATGTTCACCCCTTGATGGGCATGGGGAACCCCACCGCGACCGTAATAGAGGATAAGCAGGAGATAATGAATGAATGAATGAATGAATATATATATATATATATCATTCATTCATTATTTTCTGCTTTATCCTCTTTTAGGGTCGCGGGGGGGGGGGGGGTTCTTACTGCCCATCCAGGGGAGAACGTTTCAGGCGCTGGGCAGATACACCCAGGACAGGGCACTAATCCATCACTGGGCACACACTCACTCACACAGACACACTCTATATGGGCCAATTTGGAGAACTCCATTGACTTGATCCATGTTTTTGGACTGTGGGAGGAAACCGGAAAATCCAGAGGAAACCCATGCGGACACGGGGAGAACATGGAAACTCCACCCAGATGGGGATTCGAACCAGGAATCCCTAGAGCTGAGAGGCGAACGTGCTAACCACTAAGCCATATATATATATATATTTACATGCATTAAACTGATCAATTCCTTAGTTTTGTTCCTCACATCCTTTAAAAAACTAATTGCTTTTCCGCTGATTTTAACTGAACTCACCTCCTCTACACCACAACCTGAAAGAGAATTCTATAATTATGATCTACAATGTATAATTAAATATGTCCTGAATTAATTCTGTGAAAGGGCTCGGATTTAATAGCAAACCTTTCGGAGGAATGTTAAGAAATGAGTTGGACTTTATTAAAAACATCATCATCATCTCCCTGTAGAGTCTGGCTTTACATTTAAATGGAGTCCTGCCGACCTGTGTAAGTTATTCAGGTCCATCTTCATACGGCAGCATTCTGAACATGAGCGCAGAGGATTTTAAAGCCTGATCCCAAAGGTATTCTTTTATTTTTAGGTCTTCTGACAGGAGAGGACATTAAAGTCCAGAGATTTAAGTGGCATGTTGAGAGATGCTGTTTAAAATAACTTTGCTTCAGAACAATGCACCAACTTTAAAACAGCCATTCCAAAGCCATCACATCGTGCTTATATATAATAACCCAATCATTAACACTGTGGAACTGCACGGTGGTTTAGTGGTTGGCATGTTCTCCTCTCAGCACTAGGGATTCCTGGGTTCGAATCCCCGTCTGAGTGGAGTTTCCATGTTCTCCCCTTGTTCTTGTGGGTTTCCTCTGGGTTCTCTGGTTTCCTCCCACAGTCCAAAAACATGGATCAAGTCAATTGAGTTTTCCAAATTGCCTCTTGAGTGAGTGGGTGCCCAGCAATAGATTGGCGTCCTGTCCTGGGTGTATCTGCCCAGCACTCAAAACATTCTCCTCTGGATGGGCAAGGGGAACCCCCCCCCCCATGACCCTAATATGGGATAAAGCAGAAGATAATGGATGAATGATGAATGAACTCTGTGGATGCTGAGTCTAATACCCATCAGCAATGTGATCACGGTCCGTTCAAACCCGTCATTAATTAATCGTTTATGAGCAAAGGTATCAGGACACACTGTTTATTCAGTCCTATTGTCACAAATGCAAACAATGAAGCATGTAACCTCCTAAGTTTGTGGAAACAGTTTGGGGAAGATCCCTTTTCTTCCCTTATGCACAAATAAAAGTCCATAAAGACATGACTGTGAATGAATTTGACCTGCCCACTCAGAGCTCTGACATCACCTTCATCCAGGACCTTACAGAAACTGAGGACCATGTACTATTCCCCAACATCGGTGTCCAACATTACAAATGGATAGATCCATCAGAATGAAAAGAAAATA
This sequence comes from Corydoras maculifer, assembly GCA_019802435.1. Lineage (NCBI taxonomy): Eukaryota > Metazoa > Chordata > Actinopteri > Siluriformes > Callichthyidae > Corydoras > Corydoras maculifer. The sequence goes on from JAFMOD010001158.1 coordinate 503,366, forward strand.
ATTCCTAGAAGCCCACTGCAAAATATTGCAGTGTCCCTATTCTATAAGATTCTATCATTATCTTCCACTTAATTCTATACTAGAGTCATGGGGGGGGGCATATTGGGCATTGGGCAGATACTCCCAGGACAGGGCGTCAATCCATTCCTGGACACACACTCACTCACACAGACACAGACTATATAGGGGCAATTTGAAGCAGTCAATTTACTCAAAGTTTTTTCACCCACATTGGGATTTGAACCTAGCGCTGAAAGATGGATGTGTTAACCACTACACCACCGTGTTGCCCTAGTGCCTGGCATAATGTTCCATCCATCCATCCATCCATCCATTATCTTCCGCTTTATCCTATATGGATTGTGTGGGGGGGTTTCCCATGCCCATCCAGGGGAGAACGTTTCGGGGGCTGGGCAGATACACCCAGGACAGGATGCCAATCTATCGCTGGGCACACACTTACTCACACAATCACACTCTATATGGGGCAATTTGGAGAACTCAATTGACTTCATCCATGTTTTTGGACTGTGGGAGGAAACCCACGCGGACACGGGGAGAACATGGAAACTCCACCCAGATATGGATTTGAACCGGGAATCCCTAGCGCTGAGAGGAGAACGTGCCAACCACTAAACCACCGTGCCACGGCATAATGTTCCATGTATTTATTTATAACTCACCCTAATGATTAGTTCTTATTTGTAACGTTACTCTAAATTAAACCCAAGTTCAAGATGAGCCACTTATAAAATTGATGCTCTATAATTTTGATTTAAAAAGCAGTTTAGTGTTGCAGGGACTCAACACCTCCATTGTTGACCAGTGAGCCGCAAATGGCTTTCAAAGCCTAAAGTTGTAGCAATCACAAAGTCAGTGCCGGACGCCGCTAACATCATTAAAAAGGCCGAGCAGGGAAACCTTGTTAAAAGCCTGAACTAAGAACACATTCTCGGAAGGGTCTTGGAGCAAAACCCTTAGAAACCATTGTGTGGATGATTCAAAGCCCAGTCGCGCTATTCAATGCTAACAACTTTAGAATTTGAAGCCAATCCTGCCTCATTACTGAAGGCTGACAAACAGCCGGATGAATGAGAATAGCCGGCGAGTGCCGGCGGCGCGTCACCCCGGATAACGAACACGACTGATTATGCTTTTAGAAGTATTTATGGACAACGAGCGCGAGATCAACCACTCCAGCTCGTGAAAAATAATGATGCATGAGCATTATATCAATTAAAAAAGTCATTACCTCACACATTTAATGTGCAGAAACAGGTAGTGTAGCTTAGCAACCAAGCTTGACTTATACACCGGGTCAACGGCGAGTCTATTTTGAGCAACATGTTGACGAGTTTTTTTTTTTTTTATGGGCGCCAATCAAAAGGCAAACTTCAATCTGTTTAATACAAAGGAAGACGATATGCCACAGCAGCTCATGATTTCTCATCTCGCCCTATCCCGGGTATCCGCCTCCGGCACCCTAGCAACCGGCATGTCCTCCCTCACCACATCCATTAACCTCCTCTTTGTCCTTTCTCTCCTCCTGCCTCCTGGTGGATCCATCCTCAGCATCTTTCTGCCAATGCAGGCCTCATCTGTCCTTAATCCCACCTTAATCTCGCCTCCCTCACTTCCATCCATCCGTTATCGTCTGTTTAGTCTTTTGCTCGGAGTGTGTAGGAGATCCCCATGCCTATTCAAAGGAGAACATTTCAGGTACTGGGCAGATACACCCAGGACGGAGCACTAATCTACAGTATCAAGTGACACACACTCACTCACATGGACACACTATATAGGGGCAATTTAGAGCAGCCAATTTATGTTGAATCCATGTTTTTAGACTGTGGGAGGAAACTGGAGAACCTAAGGGAAACCCAACATGGACATGGCGAAAACCTGGAAACCCCTACCAGATCTTAATCCCCTACCACTTAATTAAACCCCTTAATTCAATAATTAAGAGGTACATCCTAATAATATTATCTATACAGTGTAGATTATATCTAAAGGCTGGTGTATATAATGGTCTTATTGCCCTTATCAATGTCGTATTGTTCATAGTAATAAATCCATTATCCTTAATACTACTTATATTAAGTGTAGAGTAATCCAGCTAATGGTGTTCAATCAATGTAAAGAAAAGAATGAATATAATGCCCCTCATTAGAAGTCTCCAATCACTACTCAGAAAGATAATTGATTTTTGATAAAATACAATCGTGCCTTTAAAACCTGCGAGAACCTCATTATGATATGCAACTCTGACATTATTGAATGGCTGGCAAAGAACAAAAAGCAAATCGATTCAACCTTGCAAAAGACCTCATCAGTTGCAGCAAAAGAGCCAATTATCAGACCTCCTTCCTTTAAAACAAGTCAAACCGTTTTCTTTTTTTGAATTTTTTTTTCTCATCCTGCGTCTTTTTTTCAAAACTCCATTAGTTCACCGAGCTCCGGTCACTTAATTAATCCACATCACTCTGATCCATCACGCGTCTGAGGAGAAAATTGGCAAATAAAAGTTCAGGCTTTAGAACAACTGTATAGTGTACTAATAGAAATATGATGTGTATTATAGAAATATTAGTGGTTGGCATGTTGTCCTCTTAGCGCTGGGGATTTTCAGTTCGAATCCTAATCCTATCTGGGTGGAGGTTCCATGTTCTCCCCATATCCACGTGGGTTTCCTCCGGGTTCTTCAGTTTCCTACCACAAGGTCAATTGAATGCTCCAATTTGCCCCATATAGAGTGTGTGTGTGAGTGAGTGTGTGCCCAGCGATAGATTGGCACCCTGTCCAGGGTGTATCTGCCCAGTGCCCGAAATGTTCTCCCCTGGATGGGCATGGGGAACCCCTCCCCCTCCCCTAGTAGAGGATAAAGTGGACGAAGATGGATGGATGGATGGATGGACTTCCCAGATGAGAAAAAGCTGGGGAATAGGGAATGGGGAATGTCGTAGAAGCTCCTTAAAAGTGACCCATCACCTTTTTACTATGAAAATAAAATGTCATGGATGTAAAACGTCATTAAATATCCCGGTGTAATGTGTCCCAACACTTTTGTCCTTACAGTATACAGTAGTGTAATCATATTTTTGCATTTTAATAAGACAGAATAGAAAGAATGTATTAATATCAATATACCAGAGGTATTAAGATTAACAATATAAAGCACGGCGTGTGGCGCAGATCACATGTTTGAAGGTGTGTTGCTCATTTGTTTTAAATAGAGTACATTTTTAATAGAACTAAACCCCCCTGTGCACAGCTCTGTGATATTAACAGCAGCATGGGCGATTAAACACTGCTAATATCAGAAACATTCTAACAGTTAAACACTAACAGGTTTAATAAGTAGCATCTTAAATAGAAAATATATCCAACACATTTCTTTATTTTGACGTACAGTACGTGGTGGTGCAACTGAAATACATCGACTTGAAGTTGTTCACGTAGAGAGTGTTGAGAGCGAAGAACACGTAGATGTATGAACACAGTGATGCCCTAACGATAAACATCCTGCAGTCAGGGTCAGCTTTTAAATGATAGGAAAAAAACATGGCTTTGTGGCTAAATGTCACGAAGTCCTTTAAAAGGAAAAAGCACAGCGTTTAATTAAAATAGACGTTCAGTTGAACCGAATTAACCCTGTTTTTTACAGCATCACATCACATTTATAAATCACACATTCACAACTGAGAATCCATCCATCATCATCCACTGCTTTTAAAAGTGTTGAAAAGCGCTCTAACGGTGTTTAGGTTAAGGTTCAGGTTTCAGTGTTCGGGTGGGTGTTTGAATCTCGGTCCTGCTGGAGATTTAAGGGATATAAGGAATGTCACGAAAACCACTGGAACCATCCATCCAGTATCTTCTGCTTTATACTCTACTAGGGTCACGGGGGGGGGGGGGGTTTCCCCCATGCCCATCCACGGTAGAGCGTTTCGGGCGCTGGGCAGATACACCCAGGACAGGGTGCCAATCTATCGCTGGGCACACTCTCCCTCACACACATACAAACACACACTATATGGGGCAATTTAGAGAATTCAATTGACCTTGATCCATGTTTTTGGACTGTGGGAGGAAAACAGAAAACCCGGAGGAAACCCACACGGACACGGGGAGAACATGGAAACTCCACCCATATTGGGATTTGAACCAGGAATCCCCAGTGCTGAGAGGAGAACGTGTTAACCACCAAGTCACTGTGTCGCCCCCCACTGGAACCATTGATACAGAAATAAGATCATTTGGATTCTTAAGCAGAACAAACATCATTGAAATGCAAACACACACACACACACACACACACACACACACACACAAACATGCAAATGCTAGACGTCATGACGTACATTATATAAAGCCCACATGTCCTAATTATTTAATTCAGCTGGTTCACCTTAAAACTCAAAACACATTTACAAATGTAGTCAACTGTATACATCTGATTTTATGAGAACAGTTTGGGGAAGGCCTTTTCCTGCCATCATAACCAACGCACAAAGCATGATTAGGTAAGATTGTGTGAAGGAACTTGAACTTAAAGGGAAAGTCCTGAACTCAAACCCATCCTTTTGGCATGAGCTAGAACTGAGCCTGTGACATCATGGGGTTCTGGATGAATAGCCAAAATCTTTTAATAACCACACTCCAAAAGATGAGTGGAAGCCGTAGAACCAGATTGTGTTCCACCAATCATGTAACAGAAGCCAAACCTTTGGGGAACCTAATTGTTAGATGTGAAATGGTTCGAAACATTCAACACGTTTGGTTAAGACAAAAGATTTTACTTTTGGTGGGATTTCCATTTTTAATTTCATTAAAATTTGAATTTCCATTTATTAACCACAAATTCCTCAGCAAAATAGTAGCTCAGTGATTGGTGTGTTTCACGGTGAATCCCAGAATCGAACAAAAGTTGCTATTGTGGGCCCTTGGAAAAGGCCCTTAACCCTCATTGCGCCAGGACGGCTGTACCATGGAGACCCTGTGTTCTTACCCTTACCATCAAGAACGTACAAGGAAACAAAGAGGTTCGTTTGAGTTTCCGACAAATGCAAACTCTAAAAACTAATAAACAGAACCCATATTCTGTTGGTCAGCGGTGAGTGTGTACGTTCACAAAGAGCAAATCCAAAATCGACACATTGGGTTCCGAGTGCAGAACATCTGGCAACCTGAGAAAAAAAAAAGAGTGGTGCGGCTTTCGGCTTAATAAAATCATTTATTGTGCTCCAGAAGAGTAAGTCCTATTTAACCAGAAATAAAGACATAATGACAAAGAATCTACATTACAACTGCCCTCTTCTCGCCAACGGGCATTCCGATCGTCCCCTCGAAGCTTAGATAGTAGAAAGAAAGCAAAAAAAACCAACAGAATAATGCTGTTTGGTAGCTGTTTGTAAATGGCACTCAGTGTTGTAGTACATTCAGTCACAGGGCTCCTCTTGAAGTGGCGTCGGGTTCCATGGTTCTCCCGGGGCGACCGCCGAATCCCGACTCTGCCTTGGCTCTACATGCAAATGTGCGGAAAGGAAAAAGAAATAAAAATCTGGCGGGAGCTTCGGTACGGACCGCCTGTTCTATATAAAGCCTGGTTTGGGAGGGAGATCGGGGCCGAGGAGCTCGTACATATTCACACGTCTCCTGAGCGGAGCGGTGAGCTGGGCTTTAATTACCGCCAGTCGGTGAGAACGGAGCCGTGAGTGGCGACCCAGCAGAGGCCCTGCTCAGGAAAAAGGAACATCTTGTTTGGGACTCGCAGTGAGCCACGGGTCACACGGGCCCTGCGATGGCTGCATAATGTTCTCCTGTTTGCCCTAGTCTGCCTTTTCCGCTCCCTCGCGCCTCACTGGCAACGAGCCTGGGTGTCACCGGGACGACGGACTAACCCATATAGGGCTGAACTTCTCGGAGGACCAGCTGTTTAGTTAATTGCCCTTTAATAAAACCTTGTTAGTCAAAGGACTTTGAGGTGTTTTTTTTTTTAATTGGTTGACTTTCTGCATTTATTATTTAATATTTTATTTTAAAAGCCCTAAATCTTCTGGCTACATCAGGGGTACAACCGGTGGCGTCTCTTCATGTGGCTCCATGGCCTTGTGTTAAATATGGAAATAAGTTCCGTTCTCCCATTTTCCATCCATCCATCCATCCATCCATTATCTTCCGGTAATCCATCCTTTACTAGGGTCGTGGGGGGGTTCCCCATCCAGGGGAGAATGTTTCAGGCACTGGGCGGATACACCCAGGACAGGACACCAATCAATCGCTGGGCACACACTCACTCACACAGACACACTCTATATGGGGCAATTTGGAGAATTCAATTGACCTTGATCCATGTTTTTGGACTGTGAAAGGAAACCCATGCAGAACATGGAAACTCCACCCAGATTGGGATTCGACCCGGAAATCCGTAGTGCTGAGAGGAGAACATGCTAAGCCACTGTTCCCCAGTGTTCCCATTTTGTCATGATTATTACACATCCAAAGCCATTCGGATATTATGTGCGTCATACGCTACGTCCTTCGACTCCCGATCTGATGTTCTCCCCGTGTCCACGTGGGTTTCCTCCAGGTTCTCCGGTTTCCTCACACAGTCCAAAAACATGGATTTAAAGTCAATTGGCTGCTCTATATTGCCCCTATTATAGTCTGTGAGTTAGCACCTCAAATGTACTTCCCTGTATGGGCATGGGGACCAAACCCCCTCCCCTCCCCTCCTCCCCCCTCCCACACACTGCATGTCATTCCAATATATATAATAACACGGCTATTTACTAAAGAAATTAATCATCGAGAGTTAAATGACTTTGTGATGCAGCAATAGATGAAAGAGCAGAATGTCATGTTGGACCAATCAGAATCGAGACGATAACACTAGAAGGTTGTGCATCTGAAAAGCGAGTCAATTTTTCTGCACATCAAAACAGATATAGATCTGTTGGCTGACCCCACCCCACCCCCCCAACGTAAGAAAACCCAGTGGACGCACAGTTATGCATCTCTACTGACGTGACGTTCCCAACACTTTATTGACCTTTAAATCTCTGAAATTAAATCTTAAAGATTTAATTAACATTAAATCTCGATTCATTCAGCAAGCAATATGTAAATATTGCTCATCACAGATGGCGCCCTCTGTCACGTTCACGTCTAAAAGCGGTCCTTCCACAATGGTGGCGTGTGCCACGCTTGTCGTGATACCTCCTCCCTCTAAAGTACAAGTTATTCTATAAAAATAAGAGGCTCTGTATACAGTACACAGGCTATACTCCATTTCTGATACATTTATGTCTATATCATTTTAAGGTTGCACCCCGAGCTGCTGAGTAACCGATTTAACATCGACCGTTATGGACCATGAAGGATGATGCTGCGCCACTACATTGACTTAAGACGTCCGTTTGCTTTCACTAACCTCAATTTAGATCTCGAAGCTGAAGGGCCACGATTAAAACCTCATCATTGCCTCCGTATCAGACTGTGAAGGGCCAAAAACAGGGTTTGAATTTTAAGATGCCAAAATTTCATAGTCCGAATCTCCACGCAGAGTCCGGTCTGACAGGGTTCCCCCTGTCCGTGTATTGGGTGAAGAGGCTGAATGAGGCTCCGCTGCCTGTCTGCCGGAGCACCAGCAGCAGTAATGGCAGTAATAGGATGGGGGTCTGATTCATGCCAATGAAAGAGATATCTGGTGAAGAGCAATGTCTGTATTTATGAAAAAGCCGCAATGTCTAAAGCCGGGGCGGTGGGGCAGGGGGGGTAAATACTAAACTGATAGCAAAGGGCCTGGAAAGGCGATTCTCTTGATAGAACGTGGATGCTGATGGCGACTGCTGAACTGGTACAGAGCTCTTAAACATATTAAACTGCCACCTCGGCATCCAGCGCAATACGGCGCGGTCAGGGGGAAGATGAGAGGCGCTCCAAATCCATATCGTCAGCAGAGAGTCTAACTGCATCTCGGAGAAATTTATAGGCGTCCATCGGAACACGGGGGCTACGGAGGCGACTCAATAACGGGGCACCGGCGGAAGAAAAATCAATGCAACCAAAGACACCGCAGTGAACTTAAGTTATGCAGAGCGATTCCCAGCAGAAGGCCTGGATGTTTTCCCAGCCCCGGGGCCACGGCTTAATGCAGGTCAGGGGTTTGGTGAGACTTTTTTGTCAGATAAATCGGGAGGGGGGGAGGGCCAACGCAACGCAACGCAACGGAACAAAATAACACACAGCCGTAACCCATATGAGCAAAATCAAAAGCATACAAATGGATCTGAAACAGCAAGTGACTCACCACCATTAAAAAGTTTTACCAAGACACATTGTACAAAACTAGTCCTTAGAACCAGGTTCGCTCAAGCTATTTGTGAATGCACCCTATTAGGCATCATCTCTGCACCCCCCCCCCTCCCCAGCCCCACCCACACCAGTTCCCTCCATCCAGGTCCCCTCCATCCGCTCGGAACCCGCTGCCCTCGCCCGTGTCAATATATTCCCATCTGCGGTATTTCCTCGAACGAATCCAATGGGGGACGTCTTCCATTTTGTTTTGTTTTTTTTCGTTTTCTCGTCGTTTTTAATAAAGACTTAATCAGCAGAACAGCCACCAAGCAGATAAATTGTCATGCGCCTCGTGCTAAAAATATCCTGCTCTCCATTTTTGAAGTCCTCCGCCTCTCCGTACAGACAGCACTTGTGTGATAACGCTGTATCTGCCCGTGACCTTGCGTCTGCGGGGGGGGAAACGCAGGCGGGTTCTCCAGGATCGATGGCCCACAGTCGGGGGCTTAAACTGCTTCGTGTACATATCTAGATATGTAAATAGATTCTATACAAGAAAAGTGTTCTTCAGGAAAAAAAAAAAAATAGACCCAAAAAAATGGAGGGAAAAAAAACCCAAAAACAATTCCAAGACATTGTGCATATTCTCGCGGCGTAGATGCCCAGCGGTACGGTACGGTATGGTACGGTACGTCTGTGGTATATCTTACAGCGAGGACATGACGCGACTCGATCAGATGAGCAGCGCCTCCTCTTTGCTTGCGAGATAGTATTCTACAATCGGACGCCTCGGAAAGCAATATATATTCTTTCATTTACAGGAAAAAGGGCCTCCCATGATGCCGATACCCGAGTCACGCCGTCCGGATGGAAACATCCAGACTTATATCTCTGTCAGGTGACGGTCCTGGTTTTTGTCACGCCACCCAGGGTAGAAAACGAAAACCCCATCGGTTTGTCTGTTCTTTTTTTTGTGTTCTCATTAAATCCAAAATAGTTTTTTTTTTTTGCTGTTCGCTCGTCTGACGATCCTAATATAAAACGGTGTCTCGCAGGGAGACGAAAAACGCCACCCCGTTCCACGTTCCGCAGAAAAACCGGGCAGGGGCGTGGACATTCTCCGCTCGGGTTGACGTCTGAGTGGTTTGTGTTGGTGTGAATGCGAGGCTATACTCGGGTGGTGGAGTGCGCGTGAGAGTGCGGATGGGGCATTGTGTTGTTGTGTTGGACGCCCGTGTAGCTGTTGTACTGGTGCAGCGAGCCGAGGGTGCTGGGCATGGTGCTTGGCAGGACCGTGATGGTGTTGGCGCCCATCAGCGGTACGTCTTCGGGGGAGCGGCGCATCGCCAGCGTATAGTCAGGTGGACCGCTGCCCCGGAGCACCAGCGGACACTCGCGCTCCAGCTCGCCACGCTTCATCTGCAGCGACATCAGCTCCTCGTCCGGCACGGGGGCCAGCTGACTGGTGGCGTTGGCGCGTTGAGGGCTGCCTCGCCGGTGCCCGTCGTGCCGCCGCTTGTCCTTCTTGTAGTAGAGCGCGGCGAAGGCCAGGATGTTGAGGAAGAGCAGCGAGGCGCCCACGGCTATCGTGACGCTCAGCTCGGTGGAGTAGTCGCGCTGCTCCACCAGGAAGGGCTGGTTGTGATTCTGATTCGGGTTGGTGTCCTCCGAGGGGAAGGGCGTCGGGGAGGGACGCTTGGTGTTGGACGGGACCTTCTTGGCGGTCCGCGGCGTGGATTCGGACGCCGGCAGCTTGGTGGTGGTGCTGGCCGAGGAGATGACCTGGGTCAGCTCGTTGAGCGTGTGCAGGTGGGGCACCAGCTCCAGCCACAGGCTGACCTTGTTGGCGCGGTAATGCTCCTTGACGCGCGGCTTCAACCCGATGTGCAGGTACAGCTGCTCCTTCTGGTTGTACCGCGTCCACGCCACCTCCTCGAAGCGGTTGGGCTTGGTGTGGATAAACTTGGTGTCCTGGGGCACCGGCTGGTTGGGGTCACTGCGGCAGAAGAGCAGACGACATCATAAATCTCTAATCCGAGGATTCTATCGCATGGCACATTTTCATTTCGATTCCAGTCTGGCAACGCCGTGAACCACAAGCCCGCAAAGTGCAAATGACATATGGAATGAAATATGACAGCAATCTCCTCAAGATACTTGCTATTAGGCCACTTCAGTCACTTGCTATATGAAAGTCATTAGTGGTCATACAGGGTCTGGATTGCGTGGTGCGGCAGAAGGAAGGCTGATCTGCCGCGTTATCGCCTGAAGGAACCGTCACTGTGAATTCTCCAAATTGCCCCATATTGAGTGTGTGTCTGTGTGAGTGAGTGTGTGTCCAGTGAGTGAGTGATTGCCCCCCTGTCCTGGGTGTATCTGCCCAGTTCCCGAAACGTTCTCCCCTGGATGGGCATGGGAAACCCGTGTTCTAAATTTTTATGCTCTAAATTGCCCCATATAGAATAAGTCTCTGTGAATGGGTATGCCCTGTGATAGATTGGTGCCCTATTAACTCACACACTCTATATGGAGCAATTTGGAGCATTAAATTGACCTTGATCCATATTTTTGGACTATGGAAAGAATCTGGAGAACCCGGAGGAAACCCACGTGGCCACAGGGAGAACATGGAAACTCCACCCAGATTGGGATTCGAACCTGAAAGCAAACATGCTAACCACTAAGCCATCGTGCCCCCTCTATATACTTACTCTTCAAGAAACATGGATTCAAGGTTAATTCAATGCTCTAAATTGCCCCATATAGAATGAGTCTTTGTGAATGGGTATGCCCTGTGATAGATTGGTGCCCTATTAACTCACACAAACACACACACTCTATATGGGGCAATTTGGAGAATTCAATTGACCTTGAGGAAGGAAGGGAGGAAACCGGAGAACCCGGAGGAAACCCACGTGGACATGGGGAGAACATGGAAACTCCACCCAGATTGTGCTGAGCGGAGAACATACTAACTACTACGCCACCGTGCCATCCACTTTAACACAACGGTCTTGAAATTAAGTCCGAAATCAAACGGCGCTCTAATCCAATTCCCCTAAACTCAACTCTGTAGAGTGCGGTTATCAGATTACTCAAACCTTTCTCTGAGTAACGTCGCCGATTGCGAGGTTACCAATTAAACGGCTGGCATTCTGCAGCTACGCCATAAGCCTGTGTTTTTAAAGCCCTTATTCCATCATAGCTGTTTCTTTTATTACCCTCATGAATCCAATGAATCCACATTTTATTATGTGGACAGTGTGTGACATATTGATTTTTAATCCTTAGCTTTACATTAGAACATGGCTCCGGCGGCGGCGCGCTGCAATTCCCGCCGTAAATAACAATAAATCACGGAATGCAAAGGCGCTCGGACCGCTCCGGCTCCGTCTCATTTACCCGCCGTAATCATCCGGGGGGGTTTATAAACTGGTGGCCATGCCGGGTCTTCGAGTGTTTACTACACGTGTCCTTCACAGGACATACAGCACGTTCCATGTTCCGTAAAGTGTGCTGCGTGACCAACGGAATATTTATCGTGTGTAAACAAAAGAAATGAGAAGGCGTTTCTGAGCACGTACAGTGTGTTTTTTTTCTCGGCAGAGATGAACCTCGAGAACAAAGCACTCATACATACATAGAACGTCGGTTCTCAGAAACTGAGGGAACGTGGTGGCGCCTTACGACCCACCTCCTCAAGGTCTTGAATAGTATAGACCACTGAGGCTGTGGTTCTTTAGTCCTCGTTATGACCATATATGGCGCTCGTATCAAATCGAGGAAATTAAAAGGGCTTATAGGAAATGTTCTCCATCATGTTAGGTGGTACTGGGCGTATTTATGCTCTCCTAGTGTCTGCGTGGGTTCTCCAGTTTCTCCATCCATCCATCATTTTCCGCTTTATCCTCTACTAGGGTCTTGGGGGGGGGGGGGGGTTCTGCATGCTCATCCAGGGGAGAACGTTTCAGGCGCTGGGCAGATACACCCAGGACAGGGTGTCAATCTATCACTGGGCACACACTCACTCACACACACACACACACACTCTTTATGGGGCAATTTAGAGAATTCAATTGACCTTGATCCATGTTTTTGGGCCGTGGGAGAGAACCGGAGAATCCGGAGGAAACCCACGGATCGTCAGACAAGGCCACCATGCCGCCCCCAGTTTCCTCCCACAGTCCAAAAACTTTGATTCTGATCATTGGCTGCTCTAAATTGCCCCTATATCATATGTGTATGTGTAAGTAAGTGTGTGCCCAGCATTCAATAGGTGTATCTGCCTAGCACCCATAATGTTCTCCCGTGACCCTAGTACAGGATTAAGCGCAAGATAATGAGCTGGGACCGCCATCATGTTCTGATGTTTATATATTGCACGTTAGTGATAAGCACTAGTCAATAAATAATGTCGTTTTATCTCCGCAGTCATTTCTCCCGGTGTCCCTCAGGGATAAACATTGGGCCCGTTCGAATTCAACTCCTATTAACAAGTACCTTAAAATAACAGAAACTCGTGGATTCTTTTTTGCCATGACCTAAATAAATGTGTATAAATGTCTTAGTGGCGTCAACCTAAAGCTGCAATGACACGTCATTAGGAAGCAGGATTTCGGAACGTGATTAGCATTCAAACGTTACCCTGCACTTGTTTAGTGTGACATTTGAGGAAAATGTAGCGTCGCATTGAAATATTTAGCATTTTCGTCTGCTCCCTTACCCCGTCTTTGCAAAGTTAGTCCAGTAGGTCATCACCACGGCGCTGAGCATCACGTCGTTCTTGGAGAAGTTGCAGGGGAAGAGCTCGGTGGGGCCGATCATCGGTAGACCAAAGACGTAAGGAATCTCGTCTCCGTGCGATGCGTCCGCCCACGCCGGCACCTGCTCGGTCTGGCAGTGGTGGTAGAAGGCGTAGAAGTAGGTGGGCGAGCCGAAGCTGGAGTGCAGATCGGCCGTGGCCACGGCAGGCGCCACCCACTGGTGGTCGGTGAAAAGCGCCAGCAGGGTCTTCCTCCGGGTCTCCGGATTGTGCCGGTCGGCCCAGTCGGTATACATGAACTTGATGGTCTCGCGCAGAACATCCTTCGCTTCGGGATAGCCGTACAGGTCGTCCACGAAGCTGGACACGGCGTAGTCGAAGTCGTTGGCCTGCACGCCGCTGTCCCCATCCACCACCATCTCCACGAACTTCAGGCCCTCACCCTGGTTCACGCCCAGCATGATGTCGTAGTTGAGAAACTCGCCCTGCTCCATCAGAATCTGCGGGTCGTCGGGGATCACGTCGCCGTCGATGACGGGCCCGAAGGCGATGTGGTAGCGCGCTGGCTGGATGTCCTGCTCCACCAGCTCCTTGTAGTCCTTTTTCATCAGGCACTCCACCAGCTCCACGGTGTCCTGGAGGTCACAGCCCACCCTCTCAGCCAGCATGCGGGAATATTTGGCAGGTTGAAAACTGACGGCCCAGCTGGACAGAGCCGTCCCACTCTGAGCGATGGCTCTCTGGAACAATCCTAAACGGGTACAACGGACTTGTAAAGACGTGGGACAGAAGGTTCCCCCAGAATTAAGGTACTACACACAGGATAACAGTCTACAACATTAAGTACATGTGCAAAGATGCAAAGACAAATTATAACGCACATTATAGTAAAGACATTGCGGGGTGGGTGGTAATAAGGTCGGGATTGCAGTTACTTATGCACGGTTATTTGAAGGTTCTAATGGAGCGCTAATGCAATTACGCTTAATAGACTTAAAGTATTCAGACACCTACACATTACATTTACAAGATGATTTTTTTTTGTGTAAAAATGAACACAGGAGGAGACATTTCAGGTTCTATATATATTTATTCATCCATTCATCCATTATCTTCCGCTTTATCCTATATTAGGGTCGTGGGGGGTTCCCCATGCCCATCCAGGGGAGAACATTTCAGGCACTGGGCAGATACACCCAGGACAGGGCACCAATCTATCGCTAGGCACACACTCACTCACACAAACACACTCCATATGGGGCAATTTGGGGAACTCAATTGACTTGATCCATGTTTTTGGACTGTGGGAGGAAACTGGAGAACCCGGAGGAAACCCACGCGGACACAGGGAGAACATGGAAACTCCACCCAGATTGGGATTCGAACCGGGAATCCCTAGCGCTGAGAGGCGAACGTGCAAACACTAAGCCACCGTGTCTATATATATTTATTCACCACAAATTCCATTTGTTCCTCTGTTTAGAACCAAAGGGCCAAATATGGGCATAATGAGCAACAAACTGCTGAACAATGAGAGCTTTATTATTATTATAATTTTTTTACAGCATACTTGCTGTAAAGTGCATGCTTAAAGGATCTTATAGTTATCGGGGGTGGGGCAGTTGCAGGTTTGTAGTTAAGGAACCAGCCTAATGACCTGAAGGTTCCCGGTTCCATTCCAAGGTCCCACCAAGAACTCTGGCTAAAGTGCCATTGGGCAAGGCACCCAACGCCAATTGCTCCCCGGGCACCATGTACAATGCTGCCCACCACTCCGGACCATGTGCTCACTTCACCAGTGTGTGTGTGTGTGTGTGTATGTGTGTGTGTGTGTGTGTGTGTTTTACTACACGGATGGGTTAAAGGCAGAGTACAAAATCCCTCTCGGGGTGGAAGGTGAAACTTAATTCATCATGTCTACATTCATTCATTATCTCCCGCTTATCCTCTATTAGGGTCGTGGTGGGGTTCCCCATGCCCATCCAGGGGAGAACGTCTCGGGCGCTGGGCAGATAGACCCAGGACAGGGCGCCAATCCATCGCTGGGCACACACTCACTCACACAAACACACTCTATATGGGGCAATTTTTTGAGAATTCAATTAACTTGTTCCATGTTTTTGGACTGTGGGAGGAAACCGGTGAACCCGGAGGAAACCCACGCAGACACGGGGAGAACATGGAAACTCCACCCAGATGGGGATTCGAACCGGGAATCCCTAGCGCTGAGAGGCGAACGTGCCAACCACTAAGCCACCGTGCCGCCAGTTATAATAATAATAATAATAAATATGTGCCCCCGTCTCCATGCTTCATAGGTCTCAGTACCGTCATATAGTTTTCTTTCACTGAATAAATGTGTCTTTGCACAGTTTTAGCTAAGTCTAGAGGGTTAAAAGGACACTAAATGCTGTATTTGCAGTGTGACATTGTCCTCGTCCCCGATCCAGAGCTCGCCGGATAAAAGCAGGACAATGCAAATACATTTTTCATAGGCGGCTGGTTTCAGGTCAGATTGATTCTGCACTTTTGAGGGAAGCAGCGGTGGGAAAACGATGAATAATTTGTTTTAATGTAGCAGAAACAAGAAGGCTGTGACTTTGCCTTTACCCTTGACAGCCTCAACATCTGGGACATGTGCACTTCAGTGTTCCGAGGTGCTTCACAGCCGCGCCGCTGAACGACCTGATAACGGTCGTGTAACAGGATCATATGCATCGGTTTGTACCACGGCTTCCGGATACGACCCAGAAGAGACAACGGATGATGTCAGTTCCAGAAATTGGGACTTGCGGTCTCAAACAATGTGCAAAAGGAACTCAGAGCTGACTACACACAGCGGGTGGTGCAGATAAAAGGCGAAGATGAATCGCACACCCTGTGGGAGTTTCCTTTGTGAATCTTGTAATGTATGTGATGTATATATCAAGTGAGTAATAAGGCCGGAGCAAAAAGGAGGAAATCGGGTCTTGAGATCGGAATATTAATTCAACGGGGGTTAAAACATTCAGCAGGTAATGAAGGTAATTAAGTCAGGAGAGAGGAACGGGAACCTTAAATACTTCAAAATACGTACTGTACCTTTAAAACCGTTCCAAAAGTGCAGTTTACAATTAAGTATGAATAAAGTCTGTGGATTCTGCATTTGCACCTGAAGCGAAGTCACTCCCGGCCTTTTACACTTACAATTTGGAGACTTTAACTTTAACAACGCGAACTCAATTCACAGCAAATGATTTAAAACCACTTTTCTTATTTTTCTTTTCCCGACCGACACCAAAGCACCTTGAGTCACGCTGTTCCCTTCTGAACAATAGAGTGGGCATCGTGTGGTGAGGCGCTCAAAACGCTGGTCGGTTATGAGAATGGACAGGGCACCCTCTTGTGTCTCATCAAGGTTGATGCAGCAGTTTAATGACCGTGTTGGTAGGTGCCCCTTCTTTTGCCTATTTGTTTCTTTTGATTTGAGGGTGAAGGGCACACTTGTAGGGGGTGGAGGATATAACATGTACAACACCTTCCACAATTCCACAATATTCATTCATTCATTATCTTCCGCTTTATCCTATATCAGGGTCGCGGGGGGGGGGGGGGCCCCCCCCCCCCCCCCCCCCCCCCCCCCCCCCCCCCCCCCCCCCCCCCCCCCCCCCCCCCCCCCCCCCCCCCCCCCCCCCCCCCCCCCCCCCCCCCCCCCGAAACTCCACCCAGATGGGGATTCAAACCGGGAATCCCTAGTGCTGAGAGGAGAACGTGCTAAACACTAAGCCACCGTTCCGCCGGATTTTAAATAGACCTTCCCTAAACTGTTTTCAGACCTGAAAGCATGAATAGGTGTCAAATTGTATGTTCTACATCAAATTTAGCCCCACAGTAAGAAGTTTTGCAAGGTCGACAGATTTTGAGGATAGAGGGGGATTATTATATGTACTTTTTTTTTTTATTGATAAAACGTTGACTGGTTTGCAAATATGACGGGATAGGATTATAAAGGATTAGTTCAGCGGTTCTCGTGTGACGTCAGTCATGTTCACTGAACGAACGTCAGAACTCTTACCTTTGGTGGAATTGCTCCAGCGGTTCCCTTCAGAGTAATGGGAGAGTGTGAGGAGGTTCACGCAGGACGCCCCGGCTCCAGATCCGAAAACAGTAATGCGCAAAGGGTCACCGCCGAAGAACGCGATGTTCTCACTAGTCCAACGTAAAGCCTGAATTAGATCCAAGAGTCCGTAGTTTCCTTTGGCTGCTTGATCCCCTGTACTTAAAAAACCTGCAACACAGAGAAGAAGGAGGAGCTCGATTAACGTCCCAGCGGTGGAAAGATCCACAGATAATCTGGTATCAGATCAATTTACGACTTAAAGCTACTGTCAATACCAAAAACCAACAGAAAACAAACATTAGACATCCCTCACGTTGGTAGTAATGTGTTAAATCTGCTCAAACAAGATGAAATTCACCAGGAGTGTGTAGGTTTTAGTGACATCTAGTGGTAAGGCTGCAGATTGCAAGAAAAAAATTGTCCCCTGACCAAGATGGCTGCTACACGGCTCCACACTGAGCCTGTTTACTAAAATCTTATCATTCATTCATTATCTCCCGCTTTATCCTCTATTAGGGTTGCGGGGGGGTTCCCCATGCCCATTCAGAGGAGAAAATTTCGGGCACTGGGCAGATACACCCAGGACAGCGCGCCAATCCATCGCTGGGCACACACTTACTCACACAGACACACTCTATATGGGGCAATTTGGAGAATTCAATTGACTTGATCCATGTTTTTGGACTGTGGAAGGAAACCATAGAACCCGGAGGAAACCCACACAGACACGGGGAGAACATGGAAACTCCATCCAGATGGGGATTCGAACCGGGAATCCCTAGTGCTGAGAGGCGAACGCGCTAACCACTAAGCCACCGTGCCGCCAAAATCTTATCATCGGTGGTAAATGCTGCTTAAAAGTTCATCAGCAGCCCAGAGGAGGCGCCAGAGAGTTCAAATGCAAGTCAATTAAAACACAGTCTGATTCGCACAGAAAGGTCATTCCAGTGACATTCCCCCCCCCACAGATCGATCCGGGTAAAGTGTACTGATTCCAAGCTCATCATCGCGGCGTCATCTCACGGTGAGTATAAATTTAAATCAGGTGACACTCATTTGCATACGTTCATTTTTACCTTCATCCTGCGATAGAACACTTTTCTTTTCCGCTGCGGTAATGATTCATACAGAAATCAGTGTTTCTTCATCTCCTCGTCAGATTACTTTTAAAAAAGTCACGATTTGCAGCAATTACAACTTTTCAGACTCCGACGTTAGCAGTCGGTCGCAGAAGCGTGCGGCCGCTTCAAAGAGCATTCTGATTAAAAATCTCAAACTAAGCCTCAAACGTCAACAAAACCATTTTCCAGTCAATTTCAGTCTAATCTCGGCGTTATTAAACCAATTCGATTTCATTTTTATTTAATTTAATAACCTGGATAAGTAGCTTTTTGAATTTCCGACTCGGCCGCGTGGAAACGCGCCGTACGTTTTCATCCAATCAGCTGCACCATTTTAATTATTGTCTCTTTTTCATTTGTTGTACTTTTTCAGATTGGGCGGCACGGTGGCTTAGTGTTTAGCATGTTCTCCTTTCAGCGCTGGGGATTCCCGGTTCGAATCCCAATCTGGGTGGAGTTTCCATGCTCTCCCCGTGTTTGTGTGGGTTTCCTCCGGGTTCTCCGGTTTCCTCCCACAGTCCAAAAACATGGATCAAGGTCACTTGAAGTCTCCAAATTGCCCCATATAGAGTGTGCGTCTGTGTGAGTGAGTGTGTGCCCAGTGATAGACTGGCGTCCTGTCCTGGGTGTATCTGCCCACCACTCCCCCTCCACCCACCCCGCGACCCTATTGTCCACACTGTCAGCAGTAGCACTGAAGCTGTGTCTCTGAAGTCCTCATGTTGCCATAAATGCCTGATTGTGAATAAAAGTCTTCATCTCAAGCCGGGTCTGTGTCCTTCGCTAATATGCCCCACAATCCTGTGCGAAATATCAGACAGGAAGGCGAAACGGAAACCGGTCTCGTCCGGATGAATCTGCACGGCGACGGTTAATATACGTTCAGATAATGCAGCTGATTACAGAGCGAGGCCTCGTGATGAAACGTTGAAAAGCGTTTTGCATAAATCACCGCCGTCGCTTTGGTTTCACGCCAATTGTATTTGCATCGCTTATCTTATACGTTTTGGGCCTATATTTGGTGAACCACCTTAAAGGAGCTTACTGCCGGACGGTGGGTGTGGGTTCGCTGATCACATGACACGGTGAAAACAGTCAGATGATGGAACAAGGGATGAGACCAGACATCGTTTTTGCAATTAATCACGATTAATCACATTGCATTTAATAACATCATCATCATAAAAATAAAGAAATAAATAAATAATATACAAGCGGCACGGTGGCTTGGCGGTTAGCACGTTCGCCTCTCAGTGCTAGGGATTCCAGGTTCGAATCCCATATAGTTTCCATGTTCTCCCTGTGTCCGTGTGGGTTTCCTCCGGGTTCTCCGGTTTGCTCCCACAGTCCAAAAACATGGATCAAGTTAATTGAATTCTCAAAATTGCCCCATATAGAGAGTGTCTTTGTGAGTGAGTGAGTGTGTGCCCAGCGATAGATTAGCACCCTGTCCTGGGTCTATCTGCCCAGCGCAGATAATGTTCTCCCCTGGATGGGCATGGGGAACCCCCCCCACCCTAATATAGGAAAAAGCGAAAGATAATGAATGAATGAATAATATACAAGTGGCACGGTGGCTTAGTGGTTTAGCATGTTCTCCTCTCAGCACTAGGGATTCCCGGGTTGAATCCCAATCTGGGTAGAGTTTCCATGTTCTCCCCGTGTCCGTGTGGGTTTCCTCCGGGTTCTCCGGTTTTCTCCCACAGTCCAAAAACATGGATCAAGTCAATTGAGTTCTACAAATTGCCCCATATAGAGTGTGTCTGTGTGAGTGAGTGTGTGTCCAGCAATAGATTGGCACCCTGTCCCCCCCCGTCCCCCCCGTGACCCCAGTAGAGGATAAAGCGAAAGATAATGAATGAATGAATAATATACAAGTCATGTGTAACGACAACTGGACACTGGGAATCGGGTTGAATGTTTCACTGACGCATCACTATATTAGAAAAGCAAAGTAGGTGGAGCCTAATGTAATGGATTATTGCGGGCGGTCGGAACGTAAGTGAAATGTAAACAGTGTGATGGTTAAATCGATGCAGGCTATAAATCATAGGTAATGTAATGTTCTTAGTTAATGTACTGTTCATCTAATATGCCTCGTCGTCGTGTATAATTTATCATTCAGTCCGGAAGAAGATTCCAAAGGAACAAAAGTTCCCATGAGGCCCTTCAACATCGAAGTCTTCACCCGCATGAAATCACCCCGACCACCTACATGTCCTCTCATCACATCCATACACCTCCATCCTCAGCATCCTTCTGTCAGTATAAAGCTCCTCCCTGCTTTGTACAGCTCCAAACACCTCCATCACCCCCCTGATTTTGTCTCCGAAACTTTTCCCTTCACTCTGTGGGAAGGGGAAACTCGCCCAGGGGCACTTTAGCCAGGGTACTTGCCGGGAGTGGGAATCGAACCGGGGAACTTAAGGTCACGAGGCTGGTTCCTTTACCACAAGCCTTTGATTGCCCTCTATGGAGCCACCATGAAAGACCTGAGAGCAAGCAGGTGAGCTACAAGGTCCTGGATCCAATAAATAGGGAAAAAAGGTTTTCTGTCTTTTGTGCGTGATGTTGGCATGTTCTCCCCCAAGAGTTTCAACTTCGAAAAAAAAAAAAAAAAATTATATTACCTGTTTATTTTACTCTTTATTTTTATTTTTAATTAACATGATCAGAGGTCAGGGCACAAGGCGGCACGGTGGCTTAGTGGTTAGCATGTTCTCCTCTCAGCACTAGGGATTCCCGGTTTGAATCCCCATCTGGGTGGAGTTTCCATGTTCTCCCCGTGTCTGCGTGGGTTTCCTCCGGGTTCTTCGGTGGTCCTCCGACAATCCAAAAACATGTATCAAGTCAATTGAGTTCTCCAAATTGCCCCATATAGAGTGTGTCTGTGTGAGTGAGTGTGTTCAGCGATAGATTGGCGTCCTGTCCTGGGTGTTTCTGCCCAGCGCCCGAAACGTTCTCACCTGAATGGGCATGGGGAACCCCCATTGCGACCCTAATAGAGGATAAAGCAGAAGATAACGAATGAAAAAGGAGGACAGAGCTGAATGGTCAGTCGTTCGTGTTTGAAGGTTCTGGGTTCGAGTGGAACGGGTCCCCTCTGAGTGAAGGACAGTCGAGAATCACAGGTAATGATTCGCTGGATTTCCTGCCTTCGCCTCATGAGCTCCAGTCCGCTCCTCCACCCTAATCATGATGCGGGCGTTCAAATGAGTGGTGTTTTAACGTTTTGGCGGTAACGCATGAATAACATTTAATTAACCATTTCAATGAAGAGGCTCTGATGGTGCACCTCGTGCTGAATGCTGGGTTGATTAGACTTCACTGATTGGCTGAGATGCTGTCTTTACTTCTCCATGTTGATGGAGGGAACCGATACGAAGCCGGTAAACAGAAGCTCGTGAGACGGAACTCTACGCTACGGAACTCTACGGAACTGTAAATCCGACCAGCTATCACAGAAAGGTGTTGACAAGTTGAACTAGATTCACAAAGCTGGAACTAATAAACAAACCAGCAGCGACCTGAACCTCCAACCTTCAGCTAAAGAGGTTACGAGACCAGAATCTTTCATTCACGACCAAAGTAAAGCGAAACTGAGACGTCTTGGAGGGAAGAGTAAAAATAGTTTGAGGTATCGGAAATGTTTTTTTTTAAACATGTATAAGACACACGGTGGCTTAGTGCTTAGCATGTTCTCCTCTCAGGGCTAGGAATTCCTGGTTCGAATCCCCATCTGGGTGGAGTTTTCATGTTCTCCCTGTGTCCGTGTGGGTTTCCTCCGGGTTCTCCGGTTCCCTCCCACAGTCCAAAAACATGGATCAAGTCAATTGAATTCTCCAAATTGCCCCATAAAGAGTGTGTATGTGTGAGTGAGTGTGTGCCCAGGGATAGATTGGTGTCCTGTCCTGGGTGTATCTGCCCAGCGCCTGAAACGCTCTCCCCTGGATGGGCATGGAGAACCCCCCTGTGACCCTAATAGAGGATAAAGCGGAAGATAATGGATGGATGGATAAGACACGTGTAAAGATGAAGTCGTAGTGCTTTAAACGTAGCTGCACATTTTTCCATGCCTGATCTGAATTGTTAACTTCCATCCATCCATCCATCCAATTATCTTCTGCTTTATCCTATATAAGGGTCGGTGGAGGGGGGTTCCCCATGCCCATCCAGGGGAGAATGTTTCGGGCGCTGGGCAGATACACCCAGGACAGGACGCTAATCTATCGCTGGGCACACACTCACTCACACAAACACACTCTATATGGGGCAATTTGGAGAATTCAATTGACTTGATCCATGTTTTTGGACTGTGGGAGGAAACCGGAGAACCCGAAGGAAACCCACACAGACACGGGGAGAACATGGAAACTCCACCCAGATTGGGATTTAAACAAGCATCCCTAGCGCTGAGAGGAGAACATGCCAACCACTAAGCCACCGTGCCGCCCTCGTTAACTCCCTTCCTCTCTTAGAAAAGCACATCTGCATGTGAATAATGGAGTCGCACCCAGAAGCCCCCCACCAAGCACTACAGCCACCAAACAAAATATGGAGAGAGAGGAATCGGATGAAGGGAGAAGGACGCTCTAATGACAGCCGCCATCTTCCGGCTCGTGCAGTGAAAGCACTCTGCTGAGGGAGTGGAGCGCCGGCGCCTTCCCCGTCGCCGCTGCAGGAACACTGACCCAAAAACCTCCCCTCTGCTAATGGAGGACACACACATATTACAGACCCACGTCCATAATGATCCAAGGCTCGCCCAGGGAACAAGAAGTGCCGGGCCGTCCCTGAGCGCCGGGCAGAAATGACTCCGCAAACCTGTGAGGAACCTGCAGGCTAGCTTTCACTAATGAGCCCAGTCCAAGGAGGAAATGATGTAGAGACACGTCCTCATCGCCTCAGCTCCGAGTAACCAAGAGGTGAGGGTTCCAGAATCACAGAATCAACTGCAGGCTGTCCGAACCCGTGTTTATACGACAAGCATCTGGACTTCATATCGCTACACCTCATTGTTTATCAGCTCCACCCACTATGAACCATGAAACAGGTTGCATTATGGGTGGTGGATGTTTCTTAGCATTGCAGTGACATTGGCATGGTGGAGGCGGTGGTGTAGAGCAAACGTAGGAGCACTGTCCTGTCACTGTGCTCCTATTTAGACACACCGACCTCATTACGCCACCTTGTGGATAAAAGTACAGTGACTTTAGTTCATTTGTTGCATAGTTTGTGTTAGTCATCATCTAATCTTTCATCAGTGATCACAGGGAGCCACCTTCATGATACTGATGACTGGACCAGAGTTTAAACCGCAGCCCTGCAGTACTAAGAATTATCCACCACCTAAATAATACCACCTACATTAACATTTCATCATTTAGCAGACGCTTTTATCCAAAGCCACTTACAAGGTGAGCACAGGGTTTATCACAACATCCCTGGAGCAACGAGGGTTAAGGGTCTTACTCAAGGACCCACACTGGTAACTTCAGTGGACCTGGGATTTGAACCCCCAACCTTCAGATTGACAGCCCAACACCCAAACCACTGAGCTACCGCGCCCCACCATGAAAAGGACAGAATTAAAAAAAAAAAACGTACATTCTCTACAGCTGTCACAAGCCCATAATCAGCTATTCAGGGACAGGCAGGGCCAAATATTTAATTTAACAATTACTGTGTTCATTCATTCATTCATTCATTATTTCCCGCTTATCCTCTATTAGGGTCGCGGGGGGGGTTCCCCATGCCCATCCAGGGGAGAACATCTCGGGCGCTGGGCAGATAGACCCAGGACAGGGCGCCAATCCATCGCTGGGCACTCACTCACTCACACAGACACACTCTATAGGGGGCAATTTTGAGAATTCAATTAACTTGATCCATGTTTTTGGACTTTGGGAGGAAACCGGAGAACCCGGAGGAAACCCACGCAGACACGGGGAGAACATGGAAACTCCACCCAGATGGGGATTCGAACCGGGAATCCCTAGCGCTGAGAGGCGAACGTGCTAACCACTAAGCCACCGTGCCGCCTACTGTGTTCATAAAACTTAAAAATAAAAATACACTATAATAAAACAAACTAGATACGATTAACAAATGTGTTCATCAAAAACCAAATAATAATAATCTGGTATTTCATGATGTGATCTACAGTTTTTAAAGTGCACACTGATTGCTGAGTAACAGGATACCGGTTTCTCTAACAATTACAAAAATGCCATCTAGTGGCCAAATTACAGAACACAATTTGTAAACACCAGCCGCAACAGGTTTAGTGCTTATCGAGAATTGGTTCGCTGTGTTATTAATCTGTATTTAATGATTAAAATAATCATTAAATATTGTATACGAATGTGAAGACTAAGGAACGGCCAGTAGAACTGGGAACTGCCTATACTCGGACAATTTCCACTTTATATATACACCGCACCTTGCACTTTACTGCACAACACCCACATACACTCTTACATACACCCTCTTCCGTACCTTTCTCATATTTAATATTTAAAATTTTTATATTTTAAATTTATTGTATATTCTTCAGGGGCACGGTGGCTTAGTGGTTTAGCATGTTCTCCTCAGAGCACTAGGGATTCGCGGTTCGAATCCCCATCTGGGTGGAGTTTCCATGTTCTCCCGTGTCTGCGTGGGTTTCCTCCGGGTTCTCCGGTTTCCTCCCACAGTCCAAAAACATGGATCAAGTCAATTGAGTTCTCCAAATTGCCCCATATAGAGTGTGTATGCATGTGTGTCTGTGTGAGTGACTGTGTGCCCAGCGATAGATTGGC
Source organism: Corydoras maculifer (assembly GCA_019802435.1). NCBI lineage: Eukaryota > Metazoa > Chordata > Actinopteri > Siluriformes > Callichthyidae > Corydoras > Corydoras maculifer. The sequence goes on from JAFMOD010001158.1 coordinate 528,449, forward strand.
GCCCTGTCCTGGGTCTATCTGCCCAGCGCCCGAGACGTTCTCCCCTGGATGGGCATGAGGAACCCCTCCGCGACCCTAATAGAGGATAAAGCGGAAGATAATGAATGAATGAATGAATGTATATTCTTCCTCATATTTGTAAATATTGCTTTTTTGTACAGTTGTGGGTTCTTGCTCATAAGTTTTTCACTCACCAGTACATAAGTACTCGGTGATGTGACAATAAAAATCCTTGAATCCTTAAATCCTTGAAGCGCTCAGAGGTCTGTGTTATTGTCAATGATTTATGCACAAAAAAAAAAAAAATTATGCAGATGGACTACAGATTATAATTACAGAACTACAAACTGCATCTACATAACGAGCACAGGGAGGCGAGTGTGCTAAGTGTGTGCAGTTGGGAGAAGGTGGTCGATGGGGGCTGTCATGTTGATCAGAATGTAGGAGGAGGTGCTTGACCTTAAAAAGTTTGGGATGCGGGAACAGCCGCTGCCTGCAGGTGCTCTGCTGCTCCATCAAATATTCCTGAACATGCAAAGTGTCACCTTTAATCGGACACCAGGTGTGAACGTGTTAATGAGTGTGAAGCGCGCTGACGTTCCGGTTGCTTACAGTTCAGCGAATGTTCCTCGCTCACGCCACCGTTTCACGAAGGACCCGGTCCAGAACCCGAACAAGGACACCGCGCTCACAGAAAGCAGATAAATGAATTAGTGAATGACGGATGCTTTCCAGCGCACAGAGCTCGCTTTAAGGTAGAATGCTTTAGAGTCGCGCTGCTTCAGAACCTGATCGGAATTGTTAGTCGGTTCTACTTCCAGAGAAAAGAACATCATTTGCATGCAAATAATGCATCTGCCCTGAAAACTACACACGCATGGTAAAAAGGTTATCAGAAATGTCAGTTTTAGCTAAAGCTCAGACTACAAATATAAATCTATTAAAATAACCTTTAAATACAGGGCATTCATGTCATCGCTATGACGACCTGTTTAAAGATAATGATGTCATAATCAAATGATCATTATCATTTTTATCATTATTATTATTATTCATTCTTTCATTATCTTCTGTTGTATCCTATATTAGGGTTCCCCATGCCCATCCAGGGGAGAACGTCTCGGGCGCTGGGCAGATACACCCAGGACAGGGCTGGGCACACACTCACTCACACAGACACACTCTATATGGGGCAATTTGGAGAACTCAATTGACTTGATCCATGTTTTTGGACTGTGGGAGGAAACCGGAGAATGCGGAGGAAACCCACGCGGACATGGGGAAAACATGGAAACTCAGATTGGGATTCGAACCAGTGCTGAGAGGCGAACGTGCTAACCACTAAGCCACTGTGCCGCCCTATTTTTATTATTAACATCTTAAAAAGTTTTTAATTAAAAGGTACCTGTGGCCCGGTTCCCCTCACATACAGATTTCCATACATCCCTGGCAGAGGCGTGGGGGGTACCCAGGGCAATAGACGGTAACGAAATAAGGTTCTACTAATGTTAAATGTGAGGCTTATTTGAACCAGGCTTATATTATACAGACTGCTGGCTGGTGTAGATGTCTCTCCACAATCTTCTAGAATCCCCCCTTCGTCTCACCCCGGTTCATGTAGGCTGCAAACTGACAATTACTTTAAAAAGTAAAAGCACTTTTAATTGTTTCTATAGGTTTCTTTTGGGCTTGGTTCCGAGTTCCCCAATCCCATGAGAGGTACGCCTCTCTACACCTGTCACAAGCCCATAATCAGCTTTTCAGGGTCATGCGGGGCCAAATATTTAATTTAACAATTATTTCTTATATAAAATAGTAAAAATATACTATAATACACTATAATAAAAACAGGATATGATTCATAAATGTGTTCATTAAAAACTAAATAATAATCTGCACTTTTATGATGTAATCTACACCAGTTTGTAAAGTGCACCCTGATTGCTGAGTAACAGGATACCAGTTTCTCTAACGATAACAAAAATGCCATCTAGTGGCCAAATTACAGAACACAATTTATAAACATTAGCCGCAACAGGTTTAGTGCTGATCAGGAATCGTCTCGCTGTTTATATTAATCTGTATTTAATGATTTAAAATAATGTATTGTTTTTCACGCATTGATATGAATGGGAAGCGCTCAGAGGGGGGTGTTATTGTTAATAAAGTCAAGGCTATGACAAACAGCTCAGCCAATCAGATTTACGGACCGGAAACACCCGTTTTATAATGATATATACGGCATTTAATGTAGTTCACTAACCACACATAAATCGGGTGGAAACCACACTGTTGAGTGGAATCCTGACGTGGTCAAACCGGCGAGAGCCGAGTCAAGTGTGGGCTTTAAACCCACAACCCATGAAGCGTTGAAAAAGTCCTGGTTGGTTCGTTCTGACAGCCACCCAAATGAAGTGTCACTCCTCAGTCCATCTCTCCAGCCTCCATGCAGAGGTTAGACACAGCCATCGATCCGTTCTCACTCTCCACTGGGCAGCCTATAATTATCTTCATTGTTAAATGCCCTTCTGCCCACGACATTCAGATTCTGATGTGGGGGGGGAGGTGGGGGTTAGCTTGGACCAGCTGCTTTTATAACTGATTTGATTTTATGTAATAAAAAATAATACCATGTATAAAACATAAGGACCAATTTTTGGTGCAAAGCACTTAGAAGAATATATATTAGATCAGACTGTAGCTTAGTTTGATCAGACCCAGAGACAGATGATTGATCTGCTTTCGTCATGGAAGGCTGCAGGTTGGTGAAGGTTCAGAATTTCCATTCGCTTCTTCTGGTTCTGTTGCAAAAGCTGTATAACATGTAGCATCTGATCATACAGTTTCTGTTCCGGATGGTACGGTGGCGGGTTAGCACGTCCCTGCTCCCACATTCTGGGTTCTTATGTATATATATATATATACGGTGGCTTAGTGGTTAGCACGTTCGCCTCTCCGTGCTAGGGATTCCTGGTTCGAATCTCCATCTGGGTGGAGTTTCCATGTTCTCCCCGTGTCCACATGGGTTTCCTCCGGGTTCTCCGGTTTCCTCCCACAGTCCAAAAACATGGATCAGGTCAATTGAGTTCTCCAAATTGCCCCTATAGAGTGTGTTTGTGTGAGTGAGTGTGTGCCCAGCGATAGATTGGCACCCTGTCCTGGGTCTATCTGCCCAGCGCCCGAGACGTTCTCCCCTGGATGGGCATGGGGAACCCCACCGCGACCCTAATAGAGGATAAAGCGGAAGATAATGAATGAATGATAATGAATGAATATATATAGACATACACACACACGCATACATATATAAATATACACACACACACACATTTTATATATATATATATATATATATATATAAAACCCGAAACGTTCCTCCCTGGATGGACCCCCCCGTGACCCTCATAAAGAATTCAGTGTGTGGATGAACAGACAGATTTAGAAAAGAGGGGATCGCAGCAGTGAGGGCGATTAAAGGGTAATTAAAGGTAATGAAGGCCCCAGTTTGAGGTTCCACTAATGGTCCGTGTGTAGAACATAAGAAGGGGTGAGACATGGAGCATGGAGAGAGTTCGCAGAGGCGAGGACAGATCATTAACAGCAGACATCAGTTGCATATGATGCTTTTATGTGAATGAATCCGGTTTCTGCGGCCGGTAAATCCAGTCTCCGGGCTTTATTAAAGCCGGTATGCGTGAGTGTCTCATTACCTTTGTCTATGTAGTGTAAGAAAACTTATTGTAAACCTAAACCTATTAATTAGAGATGTTCCGTGGCGCTTTCCTTTAAGACCTGATCATTTATTCATATCTGTGGCGCTGGTGCATTATGAATGACTCATAAGTCAGACGTCCTGTTCGCCGGTATTAATATAGCAAATCCTGATGGATTCGGCTCCATCAAAGAGCCCATCTGAAAGACTGGAGGTAAGCTTGGAAACGCTCACATCTAACAAGCTGCTGAAAATTTAAACAGAGACAGAGACCTTCTTTTGGGACTGGCTGTCAAACCTGTCTTAATATGTGATATGCACAAACAGCCAGGGCTGCGGCACATGCTGGAGACTTGGCTCTCTGCGCCACCGAACAGCAGGTCCCCGCTTTATTACGCCTCTTGAAGTAACTATGCACACACGGAATTTAGCCGGCTCCGCTCAAAAACCCATTTCCACTAACAGCAGATGTTTTCGCTAGCCTCTGCAAACGTTTGGATTGCGACGCAGTCTTTAAAATATGAAAGTGTGGCTCCGCGTCGCCCGACAGCTTGGGAATTACGTCCTCTTGGTTGTTTGATATGATGCTGTCTGTCACAACCTGCACGGATTTACTCACTCCAAACTTCCAAAGACACGTCGCGATCGGCCTTATGGGTAAATAATCGTATTTACATTAAGGCTTTGAACACACTCAGTAAATCAGATTGGGAGTCCGCACATGGGATTCGGATGGTGATCAGGTTTGAGATACAGATCGTGTGAATTATAAGTGGTGGGTTGCTAATGTGGAGCAACGTCCTTCTTTAAAGCAACATCCATCCATTGGTTTATTTTTGGGGGCATTACTAACAGCAAGTCATAAATCCGGGTGGGGGACTAGAAACCGGGTGGAGGAAGAGTAAACAGAAACATGTATCAAGAGTGGACGTTTTTTAGAACAGTAGTTGTAGATAAATTAAAAAGGGACATCGCCGGCGCAAATATTGGTTGTGGACGGGGTTCGGATAGTACATGAGGGTTCTGCTCCCATAACTCAGATGGTGGAACCAGCATGCGAGTGTGGTTTCAGAACAGTGTTCTTGATTTAAGTGCATCGAGAAGGTCCTTTCTAACGCCTAGATCCAAATTGGGCGCATCACGGTCTGTCACCATCTACGTGGCTAGAACAAAGAACCCTCCAGTTACGTAGGCGAAATGAAATATGTAATGTCTCGCCGATAGAGGAGCACCGCAGAACCAAGAGCAGCGATGCCCGAGGTGACGAGCAAAAAGTGAAGGAACACAGGGGGATTGATGGAACGGCGACGCACCATGAATACTTCACAACGCGTGTGGTACAACTGGATGTTTAGTTTGTTTTTTTGGGCGGGGGCATTGCTAACAGCAAATCATAAATCTGGGTGGGGGACTGAAACCGGGTGGAGGAAGAGTAAACAGAAACATGTCCATGTATCAAGAGTGGACGTTTTTTAGAACAGTATTTCTAGATAAATTAAAAAGTGACATTGCCGGCACAAATATTGGTTGTGGACGGGGTTCGGATAGTTCATGAGGGTTCTGCTACCATAACTCAGTTGGTGGAACCAGCGTGTGAGTGTGGCTTCAGACCAGTGTACTTGATTTAAGTGCACCGAGAAGGTCCTTTCTAACTCCTAGATCCTCATTGGCCAGGTGCCTGGAAGAAATAATGTCCCGCCGATAAAGGCGTGTCGCAGAAGCACGAGCAGTGAAGCCCGGGGTAACGAGCAAAAAGCAAAACTTGAAGGATAACGCTCCAGAAAACAGGCGGATCGATGGAACGGCGACGCACCATGAATGCTTTACGACACCTGTGGTGAAGCTGGCTGGCGAGCTGCGGTCGGGCGGCGCAGATGAACGCTCTGAGAAGTGGCATTATCCCCGTGGCTGTTCCTCCAAGATGGCTCTCAGACAGGGGGCCATCGCCTAATGCGCCCATGCAGAGAATAAACAGCCTTCTCTGCTGCCAGTGATGGCAGGCGGGTCACGTTAGAGCCAGTAGATCTACGGCGGGCACGGATCGGCCTTCCCTGGCTCGGCGGCGATGTATAAAGCACCAACGGGGTGATAATTCCACCAGCCACGAAGCCTGTTGGCCCGACCAGACCCGCTCTTAATCAGGGGGGAGCTGAGAACATTGGGACACTTTTTGGGCTGATCAGACGAGCTTATTGGGCTTGATGTGCCCTGTACGAACAGAGGCTGGGTTTGAGCCAGGAAGAGAGCAGGGCCAAGTAGACCCCATGCCGTGATTAACCACACTCGCCTGGAAAGGTGCCCGAACCGCCTTCAATTAGCACCCTGCTGGAAAAAAAATGGGGTGGCTGCCTACAATTTCAGGCTGGATTTACTCTCCACATCCGGAACTCGGTGGTAACTTCATTAGATTAGAAGAACATACTAATATACAAGGAGCGCAATCTGAACATGGATGAGACCTGCCATCGGCCAGCAGGGGGTTAACTTCTGCAGGCCGACAGTGTAGCGGTGGTACCAAGTGTGCTGCCCCCATGTGCTCTTAATACTCACTGCTCCTAGGGAGCTGCATAATGGCAGTATACAATATACTCCATATGTAATGGATAGCAGAACCGTTAGGGTCATAAGTGGAGGGGGGTAAACTCTGACCCCTAATGATGTTGGAGACATGCCGGCAAAGTCCCCTTAATTCTCTACTAGGGTTGTGAGGAAGGGGGTTTCCTTTTGCCCATCCAGTGGAAAACATTTTAGTCACAAGGACTATATCGGGGCAATTTAGAGCAACCCATTCACCTTAGAGCCACGTATTTGAACTATGGAAGGAAACCGAAGAACCCAATGAAACCCATTTTGGCGATTCCAATGTGACCATCCAAATACCTGATGAATTTTTTTTGCACCGCAGTGCAGAATGCATTTTGGGGCCTATCCTGGCTTTTCCAAATTGAACACGGCACATCAAATGGGTAGGATTCTGGTTCTTAACACTTGTCTTATGAGCCATAGAGCGTGAACGGTTGTTATTGATAATGTCAATAAAGTGCTGCCCAAAATATCCCGAGTGGAACAATAAAGATAAGTCCACCTAACCTGAGAGATCCATCACGCTAAGTTTTCTCAGAGATCGGAATACGTCCATTATCGCTATCAGCGCCGAACTGGCAGCGACCACAAGAACCCGGAACCATCCATTAAGCTGTAGGAAGTGCATCAGAGAAGCCATTCATCTGAGAAACAAATACCGCCGAGGATAACGGCAGCGGGGCGGCGACGCGACGCCAATGTAAATACATCGCAGCGCCGCGTTCCAGTGCTTTATGCTAATGTCCCCCTACTGTTTTATTGTGTCCACGTTTTAAACACACAGAAAGAAAAGGGTCAAAATAAGACAGTGTGAGACCCGGGAGTAGAACAACAGATTGACGCCTCGATCCCACACTGAACTGAAAATCAACAACACTATAAAGACAGGGTTCTACTGTACATTAGAACACGGATTGCCCCAGTTCTTAAATCTGATTGGCTGAGGCGTTTGACAGCCCTGACAATATTCGTATCAATGCGTGATATACAATACATCATTTTAAATCATTAAATACAGATTAATATGAACAGTGAGATGCTGTTACAGCTGTTGTTTATAAACTGTGTTCTGTAATGTGGCCACTAGATGGCATTTTTGATTGTTAGGATGATTTTGTTTTCAATAAACACATTTAGGAATCTATTTTTTTTTTTATGGTCTGTAAACATTTCATAAAATCAAGGACACTCGAGGTTCTGTGTTATTGTGAATAAATTACAGGAAAGATGAACCGGGAATCCCTAGCGCAGAGAGGAGAACATGCTGTGGCTTAGTGCCACCCTAATAATATATATATATATATTCATTCATTCATTCATTATCTCCCACTTATCCTCTATTAGGGTCACGGTGGGGTTTCCCATGCCCATCCAGGGGAGAACGTCTCGGGCGCTGGGCAGATAGACCCAGGACAGGGCGCCAATCCATCGCTGGGTACACTCACTCACACAGACACACTCTATATGGGGCAATTTGGAGAATTCAATTAACTTGATCCATGTTTTTGGACTGTGGGAGGAAACCAGAGAACCCGGAGGAAACCCACGCAGACACGGGGAGAACATGGAAACTCCACCCAGATGGGGATTCGAACCGGGAATCCCTAGTGCTGAGAGGCGAATGTGCTAACCACTAAGCCACCGTGCCGCCCTATATATATATATATATATATATATATATATATATATATATATATATATATATATATATATATATTAGTGGTATTGTGGCTTAGTGGTTTAGCATGTTCTCCTCTTAGCACTAGGGATTCCCGGTTCGAATCCCTGTCTGGGTGGAGTTTCAATGTTCTCCCCGTGTCCGCGTGGGTTTCCTCCGGGTTCTCCGTTTTTCTCCCACAGTCCAAAAACATGGATTAAGTCAATTGAATTCTCCAAATTGCCCCATATAGAGTGTGTCTGTGTGAGCAAGTGGGTTCCCAGCGATAGATTGGCGCCCTGTCCTGGGTGTACCTGCCCAGCGCCTAAAATGTTCTCCCCTGGATGGGCATGGGGAACCCCCCCCTCGACCCTAAGTGGAAGATAATGGATGAATGAATTAATGTATATATATTAGATACAACTTATTGTTTTTAGGCTCACTGTCTGAAACGTCAGCTCTATGAACCACCTGCTCTGTGGAACTCAGAGAACAGAGTTAATAACTTGAGAAAGTCCAGGATGTAAACACAGCACTACAGTGTACATCTATATGCTACATGGAGCTGATAATATGGAGAATGAGGGCAGAAACAAGGTGTTGCAGCTGATAAAATGTCGCGTGTTTATAAATACAGGATGCTGCTAAAGAAAGCCGTGTATTTTAACGTCGCCCGATCAGCTGGCATTAATATATGAAGGCAATCCTTCCGCCGAACGACAATTTGCAATCTTCCCTCAGATGTATCCAGCGCGGCCTGCAAAAGCAATTGCTCTTGCCCAAGGCAAGTCTATCTGGTACCGTCGATTTTAATGGAAGTAAACAAAAACAAGGGCATAAAGCATGCCAAGAGACATGCTGAGTCAGGCCTGCCACCACCATTAGGCCTGATTGACTCTCAGCACTCTGATAATATGAGTGAGGCTTTGATAGCAAGGCTTAAACAAAGCCAACGTACTCCTGTGTGATTAGATACAGTCCTGTACGATGTGCAAACTAGGACCTCGTTGCCCAGACATGTACCGCGGGGTGGAAGTCGTGCACCGGTGGAATCAAAACGTGCCAAATACAGCCCCCGACGACGGGAGGCGGCGCTTTCAAACGATGGGAACCGGGGAAGCGAGCCGGCCGTCGGGAGATATACCCCAATTCCAGCGCCTTGGAGCGCCTGACGGCACACAAAGCTGGGGCTGGAGTTCGCAGTGTTCTCTAGGAATCTGCACTCATTAAACAGGACCTGCAGCTTTCCACAAGGATCTTTGGCTTCTGTTCTTGCTTTCGGGATGTTCTCAGCAGGGGGGGACGAGGGGGGGGGCACCCCACTGTTCAAACAAGTGCTCGGCCAAGTCGAGCTTCCGAGAGACGGAAGGAAGGCGAAGCGAGAAATACCAACAGGATGCATTCAGAGTCGATAGTGGTTCGCACGTAAACTTCTCAGGTTCAAATGCTGGTCTGGGTGGAGTTGGCATGTTCTCCCAGTGTCCTCCAGGTTTTCCATCCATCCATCCATCCATTATCTTCCACTTTATCCTCTATTAGGGACGCCAGGGGGTTTCCCCATGACCATGCAGGGGAGAAGGTTTCGGGCGATGGGCAGATACACCCAGGACAGGACGCCAATCTATCACTGGGTACACTCACTCACACAGACACACTCTATATGGGGCAATTTGGAGAACTCAATTGACCTTGATCCATGTTTTTGGACTGTGGGAGGAAACCAGAGAACCCGGAGGAAACCCACGCGGACATGGGGAGAACATGGAAACTCCAGCCAGATTGGGATTGGAACCGGGAATCCCTTGCACTAATAGGAGAACATGCTAAACCACTAAGCCACCGTGCCCCCCTCATCATCAATTTATTTAATAAAATCATGGCCAGGGCGGCATGGTGGCTTAGTGGTTTGGCATGTTCTCCTCTCAGCGCTAGGGATTCCCGGTTCGAATCCCCATCTGGGTGGAGTTTCCATGTTTTCCCCGTGTCTGCGTGGGTTTCCTCCGGGTTCTCCGGTTTCCTCCCACAGTCCAAAAACATGGATCAAGTCAACTGAGTTGTCCAAATTGCCCCATATGAAGTGTGTGTGTGAGTGAGTGTGTGCCCAGCGATAGATAGGTGCCCTGTCCTGGGTGTATCTGCCCAGCGCCCGAAACATTCTCCCCTGTCTGGGCATGAGGAACCCCACCGCGACCCTAATAGAGGATAAAGTGAAAGATAATGAATGAAAATCATGGCCGGGTGGCATGGTGGTGTAGTGGTTCGCACGTACACTTCCCAGCGCTGAGGATCCAGGTTCAAATCCTGGTGGTTTGACATGTTCTCCCAGTGTTCCACAGTTTCTATATATGAATATATATAAAGGCCTGTATGTATGTGACTCCTGAGTTAAAAGGTTGAGGTTATATAAGCATCGTTACGATCGGCGGTCTGTTGACCCAGCGACGGGGGTAAAGGAGATATAACCAAATTAGACAATCCAGTGTCCAGAGCCCGGTGTTCTGAGGGAGTCCGCGTCCGGCGCTGGTTCTTTATAAATCACCTTGGCAGTGAATACTATTAAATTAGTGGCTAATTCTTGTCTGGCTTCGGCGCCGTGTCAGTGTTTCCTGCTATGAAAGGTTAATTGGGAGAAGTAAATGAAATGCCAGCGAGTCATGAACTATGAACATTTCCAACCAAAGTGACATTTGTGTCTCTCTCGCAATTGCTGTGTACGTCTGACATTAGGGTTACCCCACCGGGCCGGGGGACGCGGGGCACGCCGACGGGGAGCCATTATTCCTGCAGAATATACTGAGCAGCGTTCACTTAATTGTGAGGAAGCCATGCCACGGGGGGTGAGGGGTGGGGGGGCATGTTGTTCTTCAGTCATACGTATCAGTTCTATTTGTACATTCTTTTGGTCCTTTTTTGCAACGGACCGTTCGTTACCAATGGTTTATGTTGTTTTGCAAGATTCAAAGTTCAAGAAATTAAGAAATACACTCAGCAGCATTTTAATTATTCATTCATTCATTCATTATCTCCTGCTTATCCTCTATTAGGGTCGTGGTGGGGTTCCCCATGCCCATCCAGGGGAGAACATCTCGGGCGCTGGGCAGATAGACCCAGGACAGGGCGCCAATCCATCGCTGGGCACACACTCACTCACACAGACACACTCTATATGGGGCAATTTGGAGAATTCAATTAACTTGATCCATGTTTTTGGACTGTGTGAGGAAACCGGAGAACCCGGAGGAAACCCACGCAGACACGGGGAGAACATGGAAACTCCACCCAGATGGGGATTCGAACCGGGAATCCCTAGTGCTGAGAGGCGAACATGCTAACCACTAAGCCACCGTGCCGCTGCATTTTAATTAGTTTAATTAATTTCATTTGATTAATTAGATCCACTTACGGCGGCACGGTGGCTTAGTGGTCAGCACGTCGGCCTCTCGGCGCTAGGGATTCCCGGTTCGAATCCCCATCTGGGTGGAGTTTCCATGGTCTCCCCGTGTCCGCGTGGGTTTCCTCCCACAGTCCAAAGACATGGTTCAAGTCAATTGAGTTCTCCAAATTGCCCCATAAAGTGTGTGTATATGTGCGTGTCTGTGTGAGTGTGTACTCAGCGATAGATTGGCACCCTGTCCTGGGTGTATCTGCCCAGCGCCCGAAACGTTCTCCCCTGAATGGGCATGGGGAACGCCCCCACAACCCTAATATAGGACAAAGCGGAAGATAATGAATGAAAGAATGAGTTCCACTTACTATAAAGCTGTTTGTAGTTCTACAATTACAGTCTGTAGTCCAATTGTCTATTTTTCGCCTGATCATCACACAGTCTGTACATGGCTCTCCTATAACAGGGAGTTTTGTCTTGCCACTGTCACTTCGGTTTGCTCTTTGGGGGTTCAAAGGCTTATAACACTGTAAAGCTGTTTTGTGACAATGTTAGTCCTCTTCACTCCTAGGAACCTCCCAGAGGGCAATTTAAAGCAGCCAATTTACCTTGAATCCATGTTTTTGGACTGTAGGAGGAAACCGGAGAACCCCAAAGAAACCCACATGGGCACGGGGAGAACATGCAAACTCCCACCCAGATTAGGATTCAAGCCTGGATCCCAGGGCTGAGAGGCGGACATGCTAACCGCTACAGTACAGTGCTGCTGTCATAAATATTAATTAATGCTACTTTATTATTTATTATAACGCTGCTATATTTAATTTTTAATTGTATTTTATTATTATTTCTTTTTGGCGGCACAATGGCTTAGTGTTTAGCATGTTCTCCTCTCAGCACTAGGGGTTCCTGGTTGGAATCCCAATCTGGGTGGAGTTTCCATGTCCTCCCCGTGTCCATGTGGGTTTCCTCCGGGTTCTCCGGTTTCCTTCCACAGTCCAAAAACATGGATCAAGGTTAATTGAGTTCTTCAAATTGCCCCATATAGAGGGTTTTTGTGTGAGTGAGTGTGTGCCCAGAGATAGATTGGCATCCTGTCCTGGGTGTATCTGCAAAGCGCCTGAAACGTTCTCCCCTGGATGGGCATAGGGAACCCCCCCATGACCAAAGATATGGATGGATGGATTCTACTTGGGTAAACTGGGTCCATGACATGCAATTTTGTTCCGCATGTTACATAAACGACAATAAAGTCTCCGTAAATTCAATGTATTGATGGCATCACCAAAATGAGAACAGAACCCGTTGGAAGCCATGTGAAGCGGCATTTCACGAGCCGTCGTCCAACTCAATCACCAAACCCAGACCTCCATCTAAGCTCTGCTGCCACCTCCACCCGTCCAGCCATCAGCGGCCCTTTTGTTCGGGAAGGTCAAGTGCAACTTCTCCATCCCACTTGCTCGCATTGCGAGTCATAAATTATGGGCAAAGGGAGAATCTCTACAATCAGCCAATTAACTCGGAATCCAGAAAGGCCAATGCAATTTGGTCTTCACAGCGCTGCACTGGCATCAGCCGCAGATTCATTACAGCTGCCTGCCTGCCCGCCTGGCTTTCCCAGACAACCACTCAACTACTTCCCTTCAACACACACACACACACGCACACACACACACGCACGCCGGGTTCATCAGGCTTGCACGACATCACTTTGTGACCAAACAAACCTCCCTTGCTTTTTATCTTTGTTATGGCTCATATGGATCTTCTAATTGCTTTTCCTTTCCTCGTTACGCTGCCGGTTCAGATCTGAGGTTGGAAGCGAAATACACTCACAAATGAAATAAAGATAAATGTTTGCCAAACCTTCACCCGGTACAGCCACAGGTGCATCTGCTGAACGAACCGTGGGTTATACATCACACTCTCAGGGCACTGGACGAGTTACAACCTCCTTAATTCTTCATTCATCGGCCGTTTTATCAGCTCTGGACGTCCGGACGCACTTCACGCTTTTAATTTGTCTGTATCTTTACATACTTTGTACATAATTTATTCGTTAATCATTAGGACTATTAGGGTGGTGGATGATTCTTAGCACTGCAGTGACAATTGTGTAAGTAAGTATACATGGGGGCGACACGGTGGCTTAGTGGTTAGCACGTTCGCCTCTCAGC
>JAFMOD010001158.1:571791-585400 GCA_019802435.1 Corydoras maculifer
AAAACATCAAGCAAAGCTGATCAGATCATTAAAAAAGTTCAATATTGGCACCTTAACCAACGATGGGGAGGTGGGGGGTGCGTCTGGGTCGGCTCTCTTTAATAAAGCTCAGGAGGAAACATGGCCCCGGCTCGGACGCGCCACAATAACGAAGAGCTTAAAAAGCGAGCAGTACAAACACTGAGCTTTATTAGAACCCGGAGACGGGTGTTCATTTCCGCGCAGGGCATTGTCCTCTGTCTCACGACGATTTCTCCAGGACTTGAAGTAACGTGGCAGATTGTCCTCATCACCTGGCCATTATTTCAGGGCCTGATTAGCTGGCGGGGACTGCGGCGGCACTCCATCCAGCCGCGGAATTATTAAAAACAGACAATGTTAATGAAATTAGTCGTCTAAATCTCTATGAGGATTCCGCGGAGCCGGCGCACATCCTTCAATAGAGCTTTAATAGAATTCCCAGCAAACGCAGAGAATTCAAATTAACAAGGACGACGGAGAGAAGGAGGAATCTTTAAATGAGGCCGAGACACTCCACATCGCGGTCCTCTTTGTTTTTTATTTGGGGTGAGACAGTGCAGTGTGTGTGTGTGTGTGTGTGTGTGTGTGTGTGTGTGTGTGCTGTCCATTCAGTTGTGTTGCCGTGAGTGGTCCATGTTACGATGTTTCTGATCTATAGAGTTTAATAGTGACGTTTTTAATGAGGTGGGTCCTCCAGCCAGTTGGTGTCTCCAATGTTCTCATCAGCATGTTTTTGGAATGTAGAGGGAAACCAGAGTGAGAGGAACCTCTTGCTCTGAGACCGAAGCACCACCACCGTCAGCCATGCAGCAAGGACAGCATATTACAGACAGGGACGGGGGCAATGGACTCCTACTGTTCTGCAGATAAACTATTGCAATTAGAACATGTGTGGAACTCTTCCATTCATCGTCTTCCGCTTTATCTTCTACTAGGCTCGTGGGGGGGTTTCCCCATGCCCATCCAGGGGAGAATGTTTCGGGCGCTGGGCAGATACACGCAGGACAGGACACCAATCAATCGCTGGACACACACTCACTCACACACACACTCTATATGGGGCAATTTGGAGCATTCCATTGAATTTGATCCATGTTTTTGGACTGTGGGAGGAAACCGGAGAACCCGGAGGAAACCCACGCGGTCACGGGGAGAACATGGCAACTCCACCCAGATTGGGATTCGACCCAGAAATCCCCAGCGCTGAGAGGAGAACATGCCAACCACTAAGGTTGCACTCAAATGGACCTGAGGTGGAAACTAATTCATGAACAATCAACAAAGGTGACAGACACACCAGCACCACTCTGACATTCTATATCTAACTTTAAGGAGATGCGGCTCACGGCGGTTGAGACCGACTTCGTGATACGGAAAATCAGCTTTTTTTTTTTTACTTCAATTGATTTAACTCGCACCTGAAATGAATAAAAGACGACGCCGATAGAAAGAGCCAACAAAGGTTTTCTTTTTTCGGCAGGGTTTTTCAGACGGGGAGCAGATCCTTTGATGAAGCCCCTCTTTTCTATTCTTGCTTGACAAATCATCATGCTTTACCTTTTCAGACTTCTTTTGTCTCAGGGTTTTAATAGAACCATAATTGTGGAAGGAACGTGCGATCGGTTCTGAAGCGCGGCTGAAGCGATCGGAAGTCGTTTCCGATGAAAAGGCTGGCGATCGGCAGTGAGAATCTCATTTTTTAAAGAGGGGGTGGAGGCTTAAATAAACAACCATTTGAGTCGCAGAAGAATCTGCTATTTCATTTTTGGGAGTGGAACAGGAGCCCCGGGGCAGTGGGAGGGTCGGAGAGGCGGCTTTAACAAAGGTCTTTGTGGGGGTTCACCATTTAAAATAAATGAAAATGAAATGAAATCCGCCCAGCGATGGATTGGCGCCCTGTCCTGGGTGTATCTGCCCAGCGCCCGAGACGTTCTCCCCTGGATGGACATGGGGAACCCCCCCCCACGACCCTAATAGAGGATAAAGCGGAAGATAATGAATGAATGAATGAATGAAATGAAATCCGTGGCATGGTGGCTTAGTGGTCAGCACATTCGCCTCTCAGCACTAGGGATTCCTGGTTCGAATCCCCATCTGGGTGGAGTTTCCATGTTCTCCCTGTGTCTGCGTGGGTTTCCTCCGGGTTCTCCGGTTTCCTCCCACAATCCAAAAACATGGATGAAGTTAATTGAATTCTCCAAATTACCCCGTTTAGAGTGTGTATGTGTGAGTGAGTGTGTGCCCAGCGATAGATTGGCGTCCTGTCCTGGGTCTATCTGCCCAGCGCCCGAGACGTTTTCCCCTGGATGGGCATGGGAAACCCCACCGCGACCCTAATAGAGGATAAGCGGAAGATAATGAATGAATGAATGAATGAAGTTTGATATAGGGTGGCATGGTTGCTTAGTGGTTGGCATGTTCTCCTCTCAGCACTAGGGATTCCCCGTTTGAATCCCCATCTGGGTGGAGTTTCCATGTTCGCTGCGTGTCCACGTGGGTTTCCTCCTGGTTCTCCGGTTTCCTCCCACAGTCCAAAAGCATGGATCAAGGTCAATTGAATTCTCTAAATTGCCCCATATAGAGTGTGTCTGTGTGAGTGAGTGTGTGCTTAGCGATAGATTGGCGCTCTGTCCTGGGTCTATCTGCCCAGCACCCGAGACGTTCTACCCTGGATGGACATGGGGAACCCCACCATGACCCTAATAGAGGATAAAGCAGAGGATGATGGATGGATGGATCGATGGATGGATGGAAGCTCCTCTTTGGCCTTCCTCCCCTCCTCCTGCTCTGTGACCTCATCCTCATCCTCCTCCTCGCTGTATAAACCTCTTCTGAAGAATTAGCGAGTGCTCACTCGCGTCCCGTCCCGTGGTTTGTTATGGAGCATAATGAGAAAATAAAATCTTGGGGAAGTTGGGGATGAATGTAGCTGAGTGTGTGGAAACGTGGGCCGGCTGCAGACCGCCACAGTGAGCCATTCATCTGGACTGACACGAGATTTCCATTAACTCTGTAAGCGATTAATCAGCCTCCAGGACAAACAGGGTTTCCCTGGGCTTTGTCGAGAGTTCACTGTGCTCACTCAAAAACACGACCCAAATCCCATCAACGGCAGATCAGCCAACGCCCCTCATGGATTCATTCATTCATTCATTCATTATCTTCCGCTTTAGGGTCGCGGTGGGGTTCCCCATGCCCATCCAGGAGAGAATGTTTCGGGCGCTGGGCAGATAGACCCAGGACAGGGTGCCAATCTACCGCTGGGCTCACACTCACTCACACAGACACACTCTATATGGGGCAATTTGGAGAACTCAACTGACTTGATCCATGTTTTTGGACTGTGGGAGGAAACCCACGCAGACACGGGAAGAACATGGAAACTCCACCCAGATGGGGATTCGAACCGGGAATCCCTAGAGCTGAGAGGAGAACATGCCAACCACTAAGCCACCGTGCCGCCCCCTCGTGAATTCATTCATTCATTCTCTTTTAGGGTCGCGGGGGAGTTTCCCATGCCCATCCAGGGGAGAACGTTTCGGGCGCTGGGCAGATAGACCCAGGACAAGGCGCCAATCTATTGCTGGGCACACACTCACTCACACAGACACACTCTATATGGGGCAATTTGGAGAATTCAATTGACTTGAACCATGTTTTTTTTGGACTGTGGGAGGAAACCGGAGAACCCGGAGGAAACCCACGTGGACACAGGGAGAACATGGAAACATGGAAACTCCACCCAAGTGGGGATTCGAACCGGGAATCCCTAGCGCTGAGAGGCGAACGTGAATTCATCAACCAAAAAAAAAATCATCTCATCTCCTCCATTCCCTGCTCTACATCCCTAAAAGGAGGCCGGGTGCTGAGGACAGCCCATCCTGCCCTGTAGGCCCGTCCCGGAACTAAAGACAGAGGTTATTGGATGCGCGGTTGCTGGGAGGCCTTCGCTCTCAAATGAAGTAATTAATTAACCTGACACATGTAGCGAGCCATTAGATTTAAAGTTCGGGAGGCGAGGGGAACGTGTGTAATGGGCTTCGATCTCGTGGAAGAGAATAAAAAAAAATCATTACTTATGGAGACATTTCACTGAAGCACGCTGACGCCGATCCATGGGTTCGCGCCGCCGTCGCCGAATCCGTCAAGAGGCATTAATATCACCGCGCCGCTGCGGAGGCCTCGGACCCCGGAGCACCGTTCTGTATGGCGCTATCGGGGGGGGGGATGAGACCCAGCAGTCCGTAGATCTGCTTCAGCTCGGAGAGCATCACCTTTAACCACATCGACTTGATCAGACGAGTGAGAGGATATGTACACACTTGTAACCTTAGAAACAGTTCCCTTGGAAACAAGGAATAGTGGAACTGTAGGTCGTGGAGGAAGGCAGCGTGAGGCCACCCCCCCACCCCACTCCCCCCCACTGTCGCAGGTTCATTTTTAATGGCGCCCTCGCTGGATTTTAATAAACATCAGTAATCACCGAGCAAGATAGTTCCTCCGTTTCAAAGACTTCTAGATGTTCGGCTTTGATTATTAGCCTCGTTGTTGATTAGTCCTTGAGGCACAAGGGTGAGATGGGGCGGAGCCTGTGGGGGAGCGGCAGGTGTTTCCATTAACTTGGTCTGCCTTCCATTCGTAAGCTCCGCCCCATCACACATTAGGGTGGATGACTTTGAGACCCTTCCTTTAAATTCCTTTATGAGGGTGGGGTAGCTCAGTGGTTAGTGGGTGGGGTAATTACTCTAAGGGCACTCACAGGGTCCATCATTGCTGTATCATGGACCTTATCCTCTATTAGGGTTGTTGGTGGAATTCTTCTGAGGCAGATACAGCCAGGACATGCCGCCAATCCATCGCTGGACTGTACTGGGGCAATTTAAAGCAGCCAATACACCTTAAATCCATGTTTTGGAACCGTGAGAGGTGTATAATTGTTGAAAAACAACAATTTTAATCTCAACATCTGATTTATGTTCCATGGTGGAGGGTCTGCATAAAACAAAAGTGCATCCATCCATTATCTTCAGCTTTATCCTCTACTAGGGTCATGGGGGGGTTCCTCATGCCCATCTAGGGGAGAATGTTTTGGGCGCTGGGTAGATACACCCAGGACTGGACGGCAATCTATTACTGGGCACACACTCACTCACACAGACACACTCTATATGGGGCAATTTGGAGAATTCAATTGACTTGATCCATGTTTTTGGACTGTGGGAGGAAACCGGAGAACCCGGAGGAAACCCACACAGACACGGGGAGAACATGGAAACTCCACACAGACTGGGATTCGAATGGGAATCCCTAGAGCTAAGAGGAGAACATGCTAAACCACTAAGCCACCGTGCCACCCCAAGAGAAAGCGCACCGTCATCGAAAATAAGAACGTGACTAAAAATATAACTTTTAATAAAAACACACAGCAGCGACACGGATGTTAATGAAACGACACATCCGCACGCCGGAACTCCCAGAGACGCCTCCACGTCAAATAACGAGCGTAATGAAACCCAAAGTGCACTCGAACCGTGATGTCTCGCGGGGACGTGGTATTAAAACAGATATAATTATTCATGGCTGTGCGCTTCACCACTCGAGATGCCGAGCAGATCCGCCGCGGATCCTCCCTCACGTAAAAGCCATTTCATTCATTCATTCATTATCTCCTGCTTATCCTCTATTAGGGTCGCGGTGGGGTTCCCCATGCCCATCCAGGGGAGAACATCTCGGGCGCTGGGCAGATAAACCCAGGACAGGACGCCAATCCATCGCTGGGCACACACTCACTCACACAGACACACTCTATATGGGGCAATTTTTGAGAATTCAATTGACTTGATCCATGTTTTTGGACTGTGGGAGGAAACCCGGAGGAAACCCACACGGACACGGGGAGAACATGGAAACTCCACCCAGATGGGGATTCGAACCGGGAATCCCTAGTGCCCTAAGTGAACGTGCTGACCACTAAGCCACCGTGCCGCCCCATTTTAAATTATTCATACATTCATTATCTCCCGCTTATCCTCTATTAGGGTCACGGTGGGGTTCCCCATGCCCATCCAGGGGAGAACGTCTCGGGCGCTGGGCAGATAGACCCAGGACAGGACGCCAATCCATCACTGGGCACACACTCACGCACACATACACTCTTTATGGGGCAATTTTTGAGAATTCAATTAACTTGATCCATGTTTTTGGACTGTGGGAGGAAACCGGAGAACCCGGAGGAAACCCACGCAGACACGGGGAGAACATGGAAACTCCACCCAGATGGGGATTCGAACCGGGAATCAACAGTGCTGAGAGGCGAACGTGCTAACAACTAAGCCACCGTGCCGCCCCTAAAAGCCATTTTGATGATGAAATTTTAGCGCGGCATGTGCTAACGACGGCGCGCTCACCCAGCGCCAGACATCTGCCACCGGGCCACATCATTCACAGGAAGTGACACACTGTTGACAGGAAGTGACACCCCGGGCGCTCTTTGGGAGGCGCGTCGAGCTCGGCAAATCGCGCTGTTAAAAAAATAATAAATTCATAAATAAATAAATAAATAAATAAAAATGCGGCACGGTGGCTTAGTGGTTGGCATGTTCTCCTCTCAGCACTAGGGATTCCCGGTTCGAATCCACATCTGGGTGGATTATCCATGTTCTCTCTGTGTCCACGTGGGTTTCCTCCGGGTTCTCCGGTTTCCTCCCACAGTCCAAAAACATGGATCAAGGTCAATTGAATTCTCCAAATTGCCCCATATAGAGTGTGTCTGTGTGAGTGAGTGTGTACCCAGCCAAAGATTGGCGTCCTGTCCTGGGTGTATCTGCCCAGCGCCCAAAACATTCTCCCCAGCATGGGCATTTGCATGGGCATGGGCATGGGGGAAACCCCCCCCCCCCCCGTGACCCTAATATAGGAAAAAGCGGAAGATAATAAATAAATAAATAAATAAAAATGAAGGGTCCGGCGTGTGTCTGTGCGACGGAGCCACATGTGCGCCGCCCGGAGGAAAATGAATTTAAAAAATAAACGCTGCAGTAAACATATTTTATCGCCACATAAGGAGGGGGTGGGGGGGGGTGGGTGGAGAGGGTTGGATGCATTTGAAGATGGAAAGCGAGGAATGAAATCCGCACAGCCCCTGAAATATTTCGCATTCGCTTTAATTGCCGTTATTTGCCGCAATAAATTAATTTGGGGGAGGAAACGCAAACGTGCATGAATAAGTTACCAGATAAGCCCATTTCACAGTTTAACAGCTGGGAGTTGTTTCGGTGAATCCCGTTTTAAATCGAGACGACACCGGCGCACACATTCGGGCCCGCCGTCTGCGAGGAGGGTTCATCCTAATTGCTCGTTACACAAACACACCTCCCGAATCCGCCCGCCAGACAGAACGCAACGACGGGATCGCTCATCGATAGAGCCACATGCAAAGTGTCGTCGTCAGTGACAGGGCAAAAAACCCCAAACTACCCCCCCTCCCACCCCCAAGATCAGACAGCTTGAAAATCTGATTCAAACAGCGTGAAATTGTGTTTGTTTTAACAAATAATATATATATATATATATATATATGCATCCATTATCTTCTGCTTTATCCTCCACTAGAGTCGTGGGGGAGAACCAGGGGAGAACGTTTCGTGCGCTGGGCAGATACACACAGGACAGGACGCCGATCTATCGCAGGGCACACACTCACACACACAGACACACTCTATATGGGCCAATTTGGAGAACTCCATTGACCTTGATCCATGTTTTTGGACTGTGGGAGGAAACCGGAGAACCCGGAGGAAACCCACGCGGACACGGGGAGAACATGGAAACTCCACCCAGATTGGGATTCGAATTTGTAGGGTCGCATGTTCGCCTCTCAGTGTTGGGGATTCAGGTTCAAATCATGATCTGGGTGGAGGTTCCACATTCACACATGGGCTTTCTCGGGGTTCTCCTCCCACAGTCCAAAAACATGGTAAATTGGCCATTTTAAATTGCCCCTAAATAGTGTTTGTGTGTGTGTGTCTGTGTGAGTGAGTGTGTGCCCAGCGATAGATTGGCGTCCTGTCCTGGGTGTATCTGCCCAGTGCCTGAAATGTTCTCCCCTGAATGGGAACCCCAATATAGGATTCAGCAGAAGATGAAAAGAAGAAGATGATGGATAGATAAATGGTATTTTGTTGTTTTCTGTCTCGTGTGGTTGGTTCTGGTATTGCACACATTTCCCACCCTGCCTGCAAGCAACACTTAGTGTAGATAGTGTATATACAGAATACATCTTCTCATTTGTTCCCATTAGGAGACACATTGGATAGAATTCAAATATTCGACACGGCACAGTTTTACACTGGATGCCCTTTTTGATGCAACCCTGCAATATACAGTATAATTATTAATATCTACGTATGTGTCTATCTGTCTATATACATATATATCTGATGTGTATGTGTAATTACACTCAGACGATAAGCTCTCACTCCTCTCTAATGGGCTGCCACAGCAGTAATGTGTTCACCAGAGACTCCCCGCAGTCTATCAATTTGACTGTTTCCATTGTTCGGGGTTTTAGAATTTGCCCTATTCCAAATGTCAGCTGAAGTAATTTTAGAAGCAGGACTCATGAAGCAAGACAGTTGTGCCTCAAAAAGAAAGAGAAAAAAAACCCTCATCAAATGGGACTCTCTCCCCTCATGTATGAGGCTGAAGGTAAAACGCCCGGCATGGCTGATCGTCTTTAAAGGCACACGGCTCCATATTTTATTTATCAAGTCTGAAAAATTTAAACACACGAAGCTACGCAGGACATTTCTGACACGGACCTACAGCTACCACGTTACAGGCTTAAAGCTGCACCTGCAGATTTATACTTCAGTGGGCCGAGTATAGTGTAGTATAGAATAGGTATGAATGTCTTGAAGATAAACAGACGAGTCTACATTCCATTTGGGACGCAGCCAGTGCAGTGACATTATTTTAGCATGTACCACATAAAAGAGTCATAAATCTCTGGGCTGAGGGACCGTGCACATGTTTCATTTATGTCCATATATCATCTTAACAGTCGACGTGGCTGAAAATATGAGATTTTAAATCCAAAGTATACATATATATCCATCTTATATGTATTTCCATTAAACAAAGGCCCGTGTTTACACGGGAGGAGGGTGGAGAAGAGAGCACATGGAGAACACAACTGACCAAACAGATGGACAAATTCATCTGAATAAATTCAGCTAAAACAGATGGACAAATTCATCTAAATAAAGAGAATTTACAGGAAACGGAGGGAGAGTTTGGATTTTACTGTAATCACATAAACGTCCACGCTAAAAAAATTAAAATAAAATAAAAAATAAATCAGAGGGAGAGAGAAAAATATAGAGAAAAGATTTGAAATGAATGAAGGAATATATGAACAGAAAGAAAATATGACAAAATCAAAAATAACCCCCCCCCCAAAAAAAAACAACAACAAAAAACTAAGGAAAAGATAATAATAATAATAATTGAAATAAATATAATGAAGAAATAAATGAAAGACAAACTGAGACAAATAAAATAAAAACACACACAAAGAAAAACAGGAAGAAAAAAAAATTAAATAATAAAAAAATAGGTCAAAAACAAAAAGAAAGACAAAACAAGAAACATAAAAATAACAAAGACTGAATGTCAGAACGACGGAAAAAGCAAAACCAAACATGAAAAATTAATACAAGTGAAAAAAGAAAAACAAAAAGAAATATAATAAAAAAGTAAAAAAAACAAAAAAACTAAATAGAATGTAGGAAAAAGACTGAAGGGGAGGATAGAAAAAAGAGAATAATCCAGTGTGTGAGTTTGTTAAACATTACAGAATGTTTTTTTTTTTTTAAGCTGATGCTTTTACTTTGTAGCTGGATGTTTAGAACAAATGAAACGCCGTGGAATGAAATCTGTAATAAAAACATCAATGAGCCTTCAGCTGAGACAGAGATAAAATCATACAAATAAAAATAATAATGAGGCTGCCGTTAAACACACACACACACACACACACACACACACACACACACACACACACACACAAACCTCATTTTTAAACCTTTTCTAAATAAATACAACTCTTAACCTCACGACACACGAGAGGACAGACTTAATGTCCTCCCAAAGAAATGGACCTGCTGATTAAACCTGGAAAACGTTGAACAGCTGACTGCAGAGTGCGTCCATGTCGTAAAGAAGAAAAGCTTTACAGCAGCTATGTATAGAAGCCGCAACAAAGACCTGCCTTCATAACGCCATGCGCTCTGAAGTCGGACTGATGTCTGAGCTCAAAAGTCAAGCCCGGGCCTTCAGAGCTGGGGTTCGGCTTCTCAGTCACGCCGCCCGGATCGGGCCCGGGGTTTGGGGATGTAAGCCGCGGTACCCGAGTGACCTGCACGTCCACATATTTGATCAAATCCAGATTAGTTCGGCCTCATTGCGTAGGTGGTCGAGCTATGGGCAATTAAAGGGACACGATGCTGCAGGACCGAAGACGGGAAAAGAAACAAGTCAGCATTAACAGCTGAATTCTGACTCGGGGTCATTTATACGGACTTATTCGATAAGCACAAAAACTATTCATTAAAACATTCATTCATTCATTATCTTCCACTTTATCCTCTATTAGGGTCGTGGTGGGGTTCCCCATGCCCATCCAGGGGAGAACGTTTCAGGCGCTGGGTAGATAGACCCAGGACAGGGCGCCAATCTATCACTGGACACACACACACAGACACACACTCTATATGGGGCAATTTTGGAGAACTCAATTGACTTGATCCATGTTTTTGGACTGTGGGAGGAAACCGGAGAACCCGGAGGAAATCCACGCGGACACAGGGAGAACATGGAAACTCCACCCAGATTGGGATTTGAACCGGGAATCCCTAGTGCTGAGAGGAGAACAAGCTAAACACTAAGACAACATGCCACCCTATTTATTAAAACAGAAACATATAAAGGTTTTGCCACACAGTCAACAATCAAACATTACATGTACATTAGATTGCCCCCCCCCCCCCAAAAAAAAAAAAAATTCTTGTTGTTGATTCACTCTACTAGTTAATTAAACTACTAATTTCCCCTGACCAATATGGCGGCTCACGGTTTACTGATGCAATGCTTAAAGATCCAGAGGAGAACATCACTCACCCACATAGACACACAGACCATATGGGGCAATTTAGAGCGGCCAATTAACATTTCAGGATAACATTTCGGGAGCTGGGCAGATACACCCATGATAGGGCGCCAATCTATCATGGGGCACACACTCACTCACACAGACACACTCTATATGGGGCAATCTGGAGCATTTAATTGAACTTGATCCATGTTTTTGGACTGTGGGAGGAAACCAGAGGTGGTGGCTTAGTGGTTAGCATGTTCTCCTCTCAGTGGAGAACTTCTATATAGTCTGTTTGTCTATGTCAGTGAGTGATTGGTGTCTGCATGGGTTTCCTCCGGGTTCTCCGGTTTCCTCCCTCAGTCCAAAAATATGGATTAAGGTCAACTGAAGTCTCTCAATTGCCCCATATAGAGTGTGTCTGTCTAAGTGAGTGTGAACCCAGAGATAGTGCCCTGTCCTGGGTGTGTCTGCCCAATGCCCGAAACGTTCTCCCCTGGATGAGCATGTTCCCCCCCCCCCACGACCCTAGTAGAGGATAAAGCGGAAGGTAATGGATGGATGGATAAGCTCACAAAACACAAATGAGAATGCTGTTAATTAATCATCCTTCCTCTGACACGATGCCCCTCTGATGGAATTCTGACCTCGCGTACGTTTTAACCGTTATTTATTACATATTTATTCCATTAAAAGGCGTTTATATGGACATGGTGTAGCCGCTCTTCCCCTCCACCTGGCAGACTGATCCCTCACGTGGGTCTGTAATAGCTCCGGCCCTTCCTCCGTAGCCTTGGCCGGTTCCCACAGGCGGACTGGTAAACTCCAACCCACGGACATGGAAAGATTACATAAATGATGACACGGGGTGCAGGAGATGTGCGCAGGCTTTTTAGATAAAAGCAGAAATGGAGAACCGTGGCCCGTGCTGTGGCATCGGCTCCTCCATCCATTTCAATCAAAGGAAATCGTTAAACTGTGTTAACCAAGCCGGCTCGGGCTAAAGATAGGAGGCATTAGGGCTGCAGGACGCCATCGCTTCTGAAAGCTCTAATGTGTGAGCTGAGGAAGAGAGCGCTTCTAATATAAGAGCAGCCATGAATTAAGCATGGTCTTCCTCCTCCTCGCTCTCGCAGCTCTCGCAGGTATCACAGGAAACTGCTTTCAATTATGAATGCGCCCCGCTGCAATAATCATCACGCTGTGACAAGGGTTCCACTTCAGGTTTCGCTTCCTCCTCATCGTCGTGGTGTTTTTTGGGTCGTGGGGGTGGGTCTGGGGTGGAGAGGACGTATGCAACACCATATGGCTCTTACCTAAGAGCAGTCAGGGGAGCGGCAATTAGTGCTTCCACATGCATGCGAATGCCGTGTTCCCGACCGAACGCGGGGTTAAAGGCGGTCGGCGGAGTGCTCGGCTGAATCCGGAGCAGTCGATGCTCCCTGTGATGCTCCGAACCTCAGAACCTCAAAGCCTCGGAGGCTCGGCGCGTGATCTGTATGCGGGAGAGTGTGATCTGAGGACGCTGACGGCTCTCGGTGGACCGACCGAGCTCCACTCCCTCTGCCGGCGATGCGCTCGAACTGACGGCCCGCTGGCACCGCCGGCTGATGAAAACCCGAGGAACACACACACACACACACACACACACACACACACACACACACTCCTCCTGACCTTGTAACTCCCAGGTCTCTACACACAAGGCAGCCCTGTTGAGCAGCAGAACTCCAGAACAGAGCCATCGATCGCTCCATTCTTAATTGTGTGCCTCGCTCCAAAAGCAAGGACGGGTCCCTCTTTCTGGATTTGTGGGTGAGGGGTGGAGGTCCGCGATCGGGACCGTGACTCGGCTCGACTACGTACATATAACCCTGATGTAGGTCTGGCATCTGTACGAATTGAGCATAAAACCAAAATGATTTCCCTCATTACTTCCTTTCTGGGGCGGCACGGTGACTTAGTGTTTAGCATGTTCTCCTCTCAGCACTAGGGATTCCTAGTTCGAATTCCAATCTGGGTGGAGTTTCAATATTCTCCCGGTGTCTGCGTGGGTCTCCTCTGGGTTCCCTGGTTTCCACCCATAGTCCAAAAACATGGATCCAAATTGCCCCATATAGAGTGTGTTTGTCCGTGTGAGTGAGTGTGTGTCCAGTTGATAGATTGGCGTCCTGTCCTGGGTGTATCTGCCCAGCGCCCGAAACATTCTCCCCTGGATGGGCATGGGCATGGGTAACGCCTGCCCGGAACAGGGCCGAAACGCAGATGCCCCCTTCTATATTACACATTGCAATAACACATTAATTTAAGAGCTCAGCGCCACCGAACGTCAAGACTGATATTTAGCTGTAGATATCAATCAATCAATCAATCATTATCTTCCGCTTATCCTCTATTAGGGTCGCGGTGGGGTTCCCCATGCCCATCCAGGGGAGA
>JAFMOD010001159.1:0-18457 GCA_019802435.1 Corydoras maculifer
GTGTGTGTGTGTGTGTGTGTGTGTGTGTGTGTGTAGGACATTCCGGTGTATTGAGCTCAGATTGTAGTGTTCAGCTCTCCCCTAATAGAATTGTTTGTGCCATGTAGGCCCAAAACCTGTTGCCACGGAGACTACCATACCATGGGTCTGACCCTGGAGGACCAAGATTCTCTTTCCCTCAGCAGGAGACACCGGCAGCTGCAGCACAGCTGCTCACACACATTAGGCATACACTCTAAACTCACACACACACACAAACCAAATAGCAGACGGATGGCTAAATTTCCTTGTTTTAGATAAGTCACAATCAATGTGGCCATCATGCACACATCCTCACATTTGCACTCTTATAATTTATACTATACACTGATAAACATTACAGTCTTACGTACCTTAGAGTCAAGCAGCAGATTTTGTATGCATGTACTTATAGACAATTCATCTGTATAGCTTAAAACAGGGCCACCCAGAGTGACACCAGCAGACTAAACAAAATATATTTTGACTTTTAAGAGTATCATACTTACTTTCCTCTATTTATGAATTCTGTTATCATCTATCCCAGTCTTTTCAGTTTTTTGCATTACTAATACTTTATTTATATTTTGTCCACATTTTAAGTTAAAGGTTATTTTATTTTTAAAATAACTTTACAGTTATTTACAGTTATATTAAAGTTGTTTTTTGATTTGTAGCATAATTACACATAACTTTAATATTTTTTATGTACCACCAGTATTGTATCCTGATTATCTTTACCCTTAATTACAACAATGTTTTTTTTTTTTGGAACTGTAACTACAAACGGTTAAAGAATGACCAAGTTCTATTTTAAAGCATTCCATAATTTTGATAACAACAAAGGAAATTACGTATAAGTATAAAAAGTTCTATCTCTGCAGAGAAAAATAGGTCATAGCATACCATTTTGGCTCAAACTGCATAAGAAAAACTTTTAAAAGTTCATATTATATTAGCTGTGTAACCCAAGTTCTTCTTTTGATTAACAAAATGATAAACTTATTTGTTGTTTAAACTTATTTGTATTTTCTGAATTATTTTTTATTTCTGTGGCTCACTTCATGTGTTTTCACATTTTTTGTCCTAACCTTAAGGCCGTGTTCCAGTTAGGTCATGCTCTAGTTAAGACATGGGATAGCACAGTGTGCTACACTCACTTATGCATTGTTCCTAATTCAGTCATTCATGAAATTTTCACTTACTGCTTGATGTCTTTATGTTTTGCATACTGTATAATAAGTAATTTGAATTTTGAATTTGTAGATATAGCACTGAATATCTGCAGTTCAAATCTGTCTCAAATTTAAAAAAATGTATGAAGCATCATGAAGCTAAGAACAGCAATCCCAAACTGCTTGGACTTTTGTTAAAATGTTTGTTAAAATATTCACACGCATTCACACACACAGACACACACACACACACACACACACACACACACACACACACACACACACACACACACACACACACAATGTACATAATATGCATACATGTATCTGTTAAGCAACCGTAATATAGGTGTTTTTGATCCTAAGAGTGGATGTTCCTTTTCAGATCTACCGCTATACTTAACAGCATGATATGTCTTTAGCAGGTTCTCGTTGTTCCCTTATATATCATATAGTGCCATCTAGCTTTATGCTAAGATAGTCAATAAGTAGCAGTAACAAGCACGTTAAAGGCAAAACAATGGTTAAACAATAACTTTACAAAATCCTCAAAGATCTCTATTATATATAATCAAATTTTTTAGGTACACCTCATCTACAGTCACTGTCCATTTAAATAACTTTATCATACAGAGGATGTTATTAGTTCTTTAATTTCAGAACTTATTCACTGTTTATCACATATTTTGTTAGTCACATGGTAAAAAGACATAGGGACATAGAACAAGAATTACTTTGAGTGCTGGCTCATTTTTAGAATTGCATTGACACTAACATATCGGCGGTGTGTTTGTGTAAGTTGTGTTGATATAACAATAATAGACATAGCTCTAATCACTTCTTACACACTTTATTATATATATCTACCTTTCACTTTGCAGATGTATAATTAAAGGCAGTGGGGTATATGTTATTTTATAGGTTTTGTTAGTTATTATTTAAACATTAATTAGTTGGTTTTTTTTAGGGCGACACGGTGGCTTAGTGGTTAGCACATTCGCCTCTCAGCGCTAGGAATCCCCATCAGGGTGGAGTTTCCATGTTCTCCCCATGTCCGCGTGGGTTTCCTCCGGGTTCTCCGGTTTCCTCCCACAGTCCAAAAACATGGATCAAGTCAGTTGAATTCTCCAAAAATTGCCCCATATAGAGTGTGTCTGTGTGAGTGAGTGTGTGCCCAGCGATGGATTGGCGCCCTGTCCTGGGTCTATCTGCCCAGCGCCCGAAAAGTTCTCCCCTGGATAAAGCGGGAGAGGATAAAGCGGGAGATAATGAATGAATGAATGAATAGTTGTTTTTCAAGATTCTCCCGACCAGAAGCTGATAGCTAGACATTTTGTTTGATAAATCATTTGCAGTCTAGATGTAAAATTTATAAGATTTAAAGAAGTCTGATCAATACCAGCACAACACAAATGATACATCCAAAGCGCTTTTATCCAAAGCGACTTAGAAATGAGAACATCACGAGTCAGTAGTTATGAAGAAAACCAGCTACACTGTAGAATTATCAAACTTGCTCATTATATGATCCTAAATTACTGCTGATCCTTTTTTTTCCTCTACAACAGGTGTTTGTTAAAAATGACTAGTGACTCTGCCTTACGGACAGAGTTGGGAAGATCATTCCTCCATTTTGCAGTGGTAAATGCCATGAAGTGAGAATTATTCAGTGGAATCACCAGACTGCAATCATCACTGGAGCGAAGTGAACGAGCCATAGTGTATTTTGAAAAGATAGAGTTAAGGTAAGAGAGGGAAGATCCAGAAATGGTCCTGTAAGCCAGAGTCAGTGACTTGTACTGAATGCTAGCAGCTACAGGGAGCCAATGGAGAGAAATGAGTAGTGGAGTTATATGAATTTACTTGGACTGGTTAAATACAAGTTGGGCTGCAGAGTTTTGAATCAGTTGTAGAGGTCTGATTGTGGAAGCTGGGAGACCGGCAAGTAATGCATTACAATAATCAAGCTGGGATAGGATGAGGACTTGAACTAACAGCTGGGTAGCATGTTCAGTCAAAAAAGGTCTGACCTTCCTCATGTTGTAAAGAAGGAATCTGCAGGAATGGGCAGTTTTGATAACATGATCAGAGAGTTTAAGGTGGGAGTCTATTGTGCAATCAAGGTTACAGACCGAATCGGTTGGAGAGATTGTGGAGCTGTCAATTTGGAAGGTCAGGTTGTGATGGATCGAGGGTTTAGCTGGGATTATGAGAAGCTCTGTTTTTGCCAAATTTAATTTGAGATGACGGGCCTTCATCCAAACAGATATGTCAGTGAGGCAGGCAGATATCCAATTTGAGATTGTGGTGTCTTCAGGGGCAAAAGACCTATGAAGTGTCATCAGCATAGCAGTGGTAAAAGAAACCATGTGCCTGAATGACTCAGTAAAGTGCTCAGTGATGTCATGTATAGTTAAAAGAGGAGAGGACCAAGTACAGAGCCCTGAGGAACACCAGTGAATACTTGGTGAGAGTTAGAGATCTCCCCCTTCAATGACACTTTGAAGGTCCTTCCTGTTAGATAGGATTGAAACCATTCAAGTGTCGTATCAGAAAAGACTAATTCAAATAGAGTGGACAGTAGAATATGATGATTTACTGTATCAAAAGCTGCAGAAAGATCTAGTAGAATGAGGACAGAGGATTGAGAGTTAGCTTTGGCAGATTTAAGTGAGACAATCACAGAAAGCAATGCTGTCTCAGTGGCATGACCACACCTAAAACCAGACTGATTGGGACCAAGGAGTGTGTTCTGATTAAGAAACCTGGAGACCTGTGTAGATACCACCCGTTAAAGTGTTATAGACAGGAAAGGTAAAAGTGATACAGGTCTGTAGCTCTCAACCAAATTTGGGTTGAGCATTGGCTTTCTGAGCAGAGGTTTGACTATGGCCTGTTTTAAAAAATCAGGAAAAGTACCAGACGTGAGAGGGGAGTTGATGATGTGTGTAAGTGCTGGTGTGGTAGAGGAGGTGATGGATTGAAGAAGGAGAGATGAAATCAAGGGGCAAGTAAACGGGTTGCTGGCAAGAAGAATTTTGCAGATGTCATATTCTGAGTCAGGGAAGAAGGCGGAGAAGGTTGGCGTGGGGTATGAAAGAGTTTACTGATGCCCTCAATCTTTTTGCAAACGACATCCTTGTCCTATGGGGGTCCTGATTATTATTAAGAGTAAAGCTGACTAATAAAACATTTACAGAAACAGATGGGCTATAGTCAATAATTATTGAACTACAAAGTGCATCTATATTCTAAATAAAAGCTGATTAAAAATGTAGAAAAGAAATGTGTAATAACAATAACAAAGCGCACGTAATAAAATTACCAATTAGTTTCAAATCAAATTATTAGTGTTATATAATACTCCTCAGAGTGTGCATGCATATGCAGTGCATGCAGTCTTTTGTAGTGCTACCGGTATCTTTGGTACTTTTAGTTTAATTTTACTGTGCTTATTTTTATTTTACCTTTGTGCATACTGTATATAAACACAACAAATGTAGAATCTGTAAAAACTGCAAACTCTGTATAATAAAGTATTCTGATTTTGATTCTTTATATTTTCAAAGGCTTTGATAGTAAAAAGCTAGGGTTTTGACATTCACATTTCTGTCCAGCATCACCTAGTGAGGTTTTAAGAAACAGCTTGAAGCTTCTTATTAAATAAAAGCAGTTATTTTCTCTCTTTCAACCTCTGAGCTAACAAGATTTCATGCCGATACTTTTGCCAAAGCATTTTAGCTGCACAATGTGAGATGCTGTAGCAGGAAAGGGTTTCATTTTATTCCATGTCTACAGACTGATATCAGATTGGCAGTAAATGCATTATGCCATGTATTAACATTGGTGTCGTCGTAAGAATTCATTACAGTTTTCTCCTGGTTCTTGCAGTATTTTTGTAGTCTTCAAGCTAGTTGTGGATCTTGAAGATGTACTTAAATGTACATGAACTGAATTGAAGATGGACATCGAAGTAATTACACTATTAATTATTCCATTGACCATGTTTAGGGAAAAATGACTTGTATATATGTTTCCACTGTGTAAGCAACATTTGTGAAGGCATGAGAATTATTCAAAACTGTATATAGGCCATACTTCAAAACAAGCTGGGGAGAATTACATTCAATTAATCCAGAAAAGGCACTTTTATAACTTTGTAAAGCTTCATGGCCAATGTGCTACTATGTCTGGGGACACACTAAACCCCACTGAAACTGTGTATAGAAATAATGGAGAACAAAAAGACCAAACTGCAATATAGACAGGAATATTTATTTTGACAATAATGTATAATATAAATAATCATTAGCAAAAGAGTCATGCGCCGCCAAGACTCAATGGTGGTGATCCAATCCTGTATGAGCCAATCCAAAAAGAATTATTTAGCTCAAATTGCTGAATAAATTGCTGCTGCAATTAGAATTGTCCATGCTGACCCCTGTTCACTGATGCAAGCACCAACAATGTGCTTGTGAGCATAAGAACTGGACTATGGGGCAATGTAAAAAGGTGGGCTTGATAAACTTTCTCATTTTCGAGACATGGATGGTCAGATGTGTGTTAGTTGTTTACCCGAAACACCAGGATGCACTATGGGAAGAAGGCAAGCCAATAGAGGCATGATGCTTTGGGCAGGGTATTGCTTGGGAGCGTTGGTATTTTTCAGCATAAGCATATTTTTCAGTGCCCTACCTGACAGCGAAACTTATACAGCAATGGTTTAAGGACAACAGGTTTAAAATGTTAACCAAGTATATAAGTTTCCCAGATCTAAATCCTATCAAGAATTTGTGGGATGTGTCTAAATAGCAACTCGGATTCATGCAGGCCCCAATCTTGGTGTCTGGTACCAAAGCACACCTTCAAGTTCTATGCCTGAAAAGTTCATTGCTATTTTGGCAGCACAATTTGGACCATTTGAAGTAGGTTGTAATAATGTTATGCCAACTAAGTGTTTGCTTTATTCTAAAACAAGCCCAACAACTATTGCATGGTGATTAATCTGTTTTAAACCCTGACGAGATTAGAATCTGAATCAGAATACTTCAGTAATCTCATGGGTAAATTGCAGTTTTCACAGTTGACCCATTACAGGAATTCATTCATTCATTCATTATCTTCCGCTTATCCTCTATTAGGGTCGCGGTGGGGTTCCCCATGCCCATCCAGGGGAGAACGTCTCGGGCGCTGGGCAGATAGACCCAGGACAGGGCGCCAATCCATCGCTGGGCAAACACTCACTCACACAGACACACTCTAAATGGGGCAATTACAGGAATTATGGTTTACCAAGTGTAAGGGACAAAGTACAAAACAGTTGAGATCATGTTGCAATTTCACACTAATTTGAGTTTAAATAACTATAGATTATACAAAGTCTTATGTCATCCAAATATACATTACAAAAACACATTCCAGTACAATTTAAACACTTATTTGTGTTCTGAAGATCAGCACTTTAGTGTTGTTAAAAAAAAATACAGCAGTTAAATAAGCCAATCTGCTCTCCCTCATGCATGGCAGGTTATTTGCCTCACGAGTCTCAAAACTCCTTGCAATAATGGTAAAGATTATAGTTTACTGTTTTGTTTTCACTCATGTTCGAAACTATACAAAGTAAAATAAAGATATAATTCTGCAGTGTCTTAAAATCTAGAAAATGTAAATAATTTGAATTTGAACACATTTTAAATATGAAAGCTTTTGAATATTCTATGGCTTGTATAGACTGTACAATAGGATGCATATAATTAAAACAAGTCATCTAATCATGCTTACTTATTAAGTTTGAAAGTGTTAAGCAATTTGACTTATTTAATATATATTTAATCTATTTTAATAAAGAACGCTAATTAGGTTTAAAAAGGCAGTCTTATCTTATTTTTGCTTCTGCTTTAGTAATGCCTGTTTTTAGATATACCCAACAGACTTTTTATTTGCTGCATCACATACCATGTTTCCATTTCCCCCACATTACAAACAATAAACATATTATCATTATTATGTTATAATCTCACAATTTTAGTCCAGTTCATGTTTCCATTGATAATTGCAAAAAAAAACATAAAAATAACTACTTCTGCAAATACTGTTTTACCTTCTCCAAGTTACATATATAGCAATTCAATCATTGCATTAAGTCAGTAACAAAATTGGTAAAAATTGAATATTTACGTCTTTACAAATTCTGCACAGCTCTAATTGAATTGTACTTATGTACATTTATTGGATTTTTATGTAGATGTAGGATTAGCTGAAAAATATTCAAATTTCAGGAAAAGATGGGATACTTTTTAAAAATACAAAGCTAAATCCTTGTTAATTAACTTGTATCTCATTTAACAGATAAAACTATTTTAATATAAACACCCTCAGAAACTCATACCTGTTTTTTTTTTCTTGCAAAGTTTTGAAAAGACTTTCCACATATACAGTATCATTGAATTCAGAAAACTGTGATGAACATAATCATATGGGCAAAGGAGTGACATTAGTGTGGCTTTATTGATATAGAGTAGATTTGCTTAACTGGCTTATCTGCAATCTGGGTGGAGTTTCTCCTGGGTTCTCCAGTTTCCTCCCACAGTCCAAAAACATGGATCAAGTCAATTGAATTCTCCAAATTGCCCTATATAGAGTGTGTTTGTGTGCATGTCTGTGTGACTGTGTGCCCAGCGATAGATGGGCATGATGAACCCCCCCTAAGCTTAATAAAGGATAAAGCGGAAGATAATGGATGGATGGACTATTATTATTATTACTGTTGTTTTTGTTGTTGTTGTAGCATCTGTTAGAAAGTGTGTATAAGGCCAAATCTGGGAGACTGAAGCTGATAGTATGAATATAACCATGCTATACATTTTAATTCAGTAAAATTTTACTAATGTCCTTTTATATTACATTTGCTTACCATATACTGTAACAAAAGTGCTAAGATACTGAATTGAACCATATAGTTTATTAAAATCAATAGAATCCAAACTGTTTGAATCTAATGTCTGTGCATTATAGTGTGGGTAAGATATTTTGCGTGCATGTGATTTTTGTGTGTGTGTGTGTGTGTGTGTGTGTGTGTGTGTGTGTGTGTGTGTGACTATGTGTGTATACCAGTGGGGGGGTGTATATTTGTTTCATTTTCAGACTAAAAAAAGCAGCGGTGGCCACGGTGGCAGCAGAGACAGCCTATAGAGCCCTTCTTCCTCTTTTTCTCCATCTGTTCTGTTTTCCTTCTACCTCTCCTTTCTGATGAGCCGGGTCTTCAGTCCCCCCAATAAAATCCCATTAGCTCTTAATGAAGTCGAGCTCGCTGCCTCGTGCCTTCACCTCATTTAGCACGATTGTCTGGCGGCCATTAGCGCCGAGGCAATTACAGGCGAGCGGTGAGAGTAATTGGAAATGCCGACAGGGACCCAGAGAAAATGGGAATAAATAATGCCAAAAAATATTAAAACTAATAAGCTTCCATCAAGATGGGGGAAGGAGGGGGTCACTAAAGTTAAATCAACATAATTTTAATCTGGCCTGGTAAGGTGGAGACATAAAGGTGAGGAACCAGTTGGGCATGATGATACTGATACCAATGAAGTTGATGACAGAAAGAATGAATTCATTGTTGGCTGAGTTTGAAGAATAAGACATTGATTCAGCTTTACTTTTGTAATTGTGTTTTGAAACACCTTTCTGAATAAAAATGAATTCATTAATTAGTTTATACAGGGCAAAAGTAGTATTAAATGTATTAAGATGACATTAAGATGATTAAGTCTTAGTACATAACTGTAAGTCATTTATCTGGCAATTAAGTATAATCCCCTGAACAATGTGGAATTCAGCTAAACCGTTGCATGTTACAGTCACTTATATGTCATTCTGATTAGAAGACTCATAGGTTCTAAGAGACTAAAGGTCTATAAGACTGAACACTTAGGTTTGGACACTGCACAATGTATAGTACAAATCTAGCTTGAGGTACATGTTTATGTAACATTCCTTCACTTCCTTCATTCATTATTTTCAGCTGAATCCTCTAATACATGAGCAAGGGGGAAATCGGCATGCCCATCCAGGGGAAAACATTTTGGGCACTGGGCAGTACAGGGTGCCAATCTATCGCAGGGCATATTCACTCACACAGACCCACACACAAACACTGTCTATATGGGGAACTTTAGAGCATTTAATTTACCTTTAATCCATGTTTTTCAGAATGTGGGAGGAAACTGGAGAACCCTCACATTCAAACCCAAGCAGACATGGAGAGAACATGAAAACTTCAAACCCGAATCCCCAGCGCTTAGAGGCGAACGACCTAACCACTAAGCCGCCGTGCCACTGTCAATACAATAAAGAAATTAGTAAAATGCATGTTTATATGAAGAGAGAAAACTAAAAAAGTTAAATGGCATGAATATGTATACTACCAAGTATTAATCAAGAAAGCATTTATTCTTTTTAACAAAGACTGAAAATGCAAAAAAAAAGCTTTACAGAAGCAAAGATTTAAATAACCCAAGTCACAACTGGTGATAAGGGTGTTGTGCTCTATTGGTGCCAGATGCCAGGGCATCTCAGCAGACATCTCACCCACCCCTGTGGGACAACAGGTGGCAGAAACCTAATCAAAGAAGGTAAAAATCAGAGGGCACCTTTAATAAGAGTCTGGGCAGAGTGCCTAACAGTCCAGGCACTAAGTAGTGACCCTGCCAAGGAGTGGGAGTAAGTATGAGTGTGTTGGTTTATATGTTAGGGAGTGGGATTAGTAGGGTAGTGAAAGGGGAAAAAAGGCGCCTTGGCACTAGCCACCATCAGCCCAAATGAAAAACAGAAGGTGGAGTCTTACAATCACAAAATCCCGAGGGGTGGCCACAATGGCAGCCCATGCCTGCAGTCAACAATACTTGTGAAGGCCTCTTATTTGGCACACTGAATAAAGCAGACCATCCCAGAATCTTCTTTGCATAACGGAGCACTCATACATGCATATATATTCAGACAACTATATCAGGCAGCTCATAAAAATAACAATAAATAGCTGGTTTAATGCCTCTTTGGAATGGATGAGGTATTTACCAGCTGGCAATGATCTATCTATTTAAAGAGTCAACATATTTAAAGCTAGAACATACTAACTATTTTAAGAGCAACTTTCAAATGGCTACAATTGAACAGAAAGAGATTACACTCATACATACTTAAATATACTTGCATGACATCAAACTAATTGATAAAGGTGCATCTTAGCCCGAAATAGCTAAAATTACAAATAAATTGTGTAAATCTGTACAGTATCAGATTTTCTTCATGCAAGTGAATTTGAGAATTTGATCATCCCTATTTATTTCTTTTGTGCAATCATTTTGATACATAGGGCACACTGTGGTTTAGTGGTTAACACATTCGCCTCTCAGCGTTGGGGACCCAGGTTCAAATCCCAGTCTATGTGCAGTTTCCATGTTCTTGTCTGTGTGGGTTTCCTCTGGGTTCTCTGGTTTCCTCCAGTACAAAAACATGGATTCATGGTAAATTGAATGCTCTAAAGTGCCCTATATAGTGTGTGTTTGTGTGTCTGTGAGATGATACACAATAGATTGGCGCCCTGTCCTGGGTGTATCTGCCCAGCACCCGAAACATTTTCCCCTGGATTGGCATGGAGAACACCCCCACGGTCCTAGTAGAGGATTAAGTTGAAGATAATGAATGAATTAATTAACTTAAATACATATAAAGCATACTTTATATTAATAACACTGTGTTATTGTCCTTTGACAATTTTTAACTATTTAAAACATAAAAAAATATTTAATGCTATTTGGACCTGATAAGGGTTTAAATAACATAGAGGTAATAAACTTTACTATTAAAATGTGTATCACCACAAAAGTATGATTTTATAACACACACCATTAAACACATACATTTGTCATCTGTTCTTACACAGTGCCAATTTCCCAGAGGTGTTGTGATATTTACTTTTTCATCATAACAAAGCAATGGAAATCGAAACGTGTCTGTGTGTGCTGTAAATGCTGTTTTAGGCCTCTGCATCTAATTAAAGTAAGAGACATGGAAAGCAGCTCTCTGTTTCTATCTCCCCATGCTTTCATGATGAAAATGTTTATTTGTCTAAAAAGATCTACAAACAATCACTTCTCTCGACAGGAGCAAGAGATTTCCAGCCAGGGGAGATTTAATTAGCAAAATCTCGTTAGGTTTAACAAAATTAAGCGTAAAACAATCCTCAGCAGGGCGCAGGGCTTGGGGAAAGAGAAAAATCAGGAGACTGGGGAGAGGTGGAGGGAGGGGAGGCACTGAGAAAGCGATTAGAGCTGAGAGGATATTGAGACAGTCGCTTCACCACTGTGGAGGGGGCGAATGGCTCCGAACACCCAGCTGCTTTCACACTCAATTAAAGAGCCTTGTCTGTCTTTTACCCCCTCTAAAAAAACAGAGTTAACCTTGCTACATTCTGCCATCACACACACACACACACACACACACAAACATGCACCACCACCACAAAACCTCATACACAATTGCATCCTGAGCTGCCGAACCATTAAAGACACCAAATTGTGTTTCTGAACAAATTTGCATTCTATAAGAACATGGCAAGCAAAAGTGTCATTAAATGCAGGAAATAAACGCTTTAGTAACCCTGGTAAAATGGTTGGAAATAAAAAGTGAGCAAACAAAAAAATGTTTTTCATCTACCAATTCTAAACAGTTTTTGAAAGAAGGGGAAAAGCAGTGATTTTGTAGGAGACTTCAAACAATTCAATTAAATCATTTTTATCTCATCAAACTCACATATTATGCCTCTATAAAGTAATTTATTCATTCATTTATTATCTTCCACTTTATCTTATATTAGGGTCGCGGGGGGGGTTCCCCATGCCCATCCAGGGAAGGACGTTTCGGGCGCTAAGCAGATACACCCAGGACAGGGCGCTAATCTATCGCTGGGCACACACTTACACACAGACACGCACACAAACACACTCTATATGGGGAAATTTGGAGAACTTAATTGACTTGATCCATGTTTTTGGACTGTGGGAGGAAACCGGAGAACCCGGAGGAAACACACACGGACACGGGGAAAACATGGAAACTCCACCCAGATGGGGATTCGAACTGGGAATCCCTAGTGCTGAGGGGCGAACGTGCTAACCACTAAGCCACCGGCATAGTTTATTTATCATCTAACATTTCGTATGACATAATTGCCCATTTGTTGAGAGGCGAACGTGCTAACCACTAAGCCACCGTGCCTCTGAACTAATTTATTTCCACATATAAAATGAAAGCAAACTATTACACTTTGTTTATATACCTTATTTCAAAACTCCTTTGGATTACTGTTTTAATGATATTTGTCTATATATAATTATGATAAAATACAATAAAAATTCTATTCAACTATTCAAAAGTAGGCGGCACGGTGGCTTAGTGGTTAGCACGTTCGCCTCTCAGCGCTGGGGATTCCCGGTTCGAATCCCCATCTGGGTCGAGTTTCCATGTTCTCCCCGTGTCTGCGTGGGTTTCCTCCGGGTTCTCCGGTTTCCTCCCACAGTCCAAAAACATGGATCAAGTTAATTGAATTCTCAAAATTGCCCCATATAGAGTGTGTTTGTGTGAGTGAGTGTGTGCCCAGCGATGGATTGGCGCCCTGTCCTGGGTCTATCTGCCCAGCGCCTGAGACGTTCTCCCTTGGATGGGCATAGGGAACCCCACCGCGACCCTAATAGAGGATAAGTGGGAGATAATGAATGAATGAATGAATATTCAAAAGTATTTCAAAGCACAAATAATTTTCAGAGAAACAACTGCACTGTGATTTGAAATGTGTAACATAAGAAATTATATGAAATAATTTTTTTTTGCACAGATAAGTTTTGTTTATAAGAGTGAAATGCTATAATAAGTCATAAGTAATAAGTCGAAAGTAATATAATATAATATAAAGGCACATCTAATCTCAACATTTTTATCAGTACATTTCTTAATAAATTGCTGAACTATGTCTGAACTTTTGTACAATGAAAGAAAAAAATGAATGTTATTTTGCATTTTCATAACAAGAACATTACTCAAGCTTCTCCTATCATTACAGTTCAGGTGACAGTATAACTGTAATTGGCTTCGGTGGCTAGTCACAGTCATAATTTCTCGCGTCCCAATACTCGCACTACAAATTGTATATGGTTATTGATAATAAATATTATTATTTATTATTAATAGGTATTGAATATGAGAACACACAATATGTATATTATCCATAGCGACTTATAAATATCCTAACTTGATGGTTAGGGTCAGCCATGATATAACACGCCTGGATATTGGCAACTTTAGTGAACTCTGAGTTTAAACCCCTAACCTTCAGAATGATAGCCCACCACCCTTATCAATGAGCTACTCCATCTGGTATACTACATATATCATAAAACATACCTGTCAAGAGCACACCACATTACAAAAATTTTGACGTTGGCTGTTTTTCAATCAAATTTTGCATTTTGCTATGTCTTTCACTTATTGTTGGTAGACTTTGGCAGACAGGGTCTTTAGACATACAATTGCACATAGATAAAAGGATGCAATACACAAACTT
This sequence comes from Corydoras maculifer, assembly GCA_019802435.1. Taxonomy (NCBI): domain Eukaryota; kingdom Metazoa; phylum Chordata; class Actinopteri; order Siluriformes; family Callichthyidae; genus Corydoras; species Corydoras maculifer. The sequence goes on from JAFMOD010001159.1 coordinate 13,810, forward strand.
ACAGATGTTTTGTCCTCAGCATTAGAGCATTTAAATGGTTTCGTGAACTCCAACTGAAGCACTGGTATCCAAACAAATCTGCAATACAAGAAAATATTTTAAATATTTAAATATTAAAATATTAAATATAAAAATTTTTGTGAGGTGAGAATTTCAGGATTGAGTATGAAAACAATTTTATTTGCTTGTTCAATTTGTTGTATAGGTGGCACTGTGGCTTAATGATTAGCACGTTTGCCTCTCAGCGTTTGCCTCCCGGTGCGAATCCCCATCTGGGTGGAGTTTTCATGTTCTCCCCGTGTCCGTGTGGGTTTCCTCCGGGTTCTCTGGTTTCCTCCCACAGTCCAAAAACATGGCTCAAGATGAATTGAATTCTCCAAATTGCCCCATATAGAGTGTGTTTGTGTGAGTGAGTGTGTGCCCAGCGATGGATTGGCGTCCTGTCCTGGGTGTTTCTGCCCAGCACCCGAAACATTCTCCCCTGGATGGACATGTGGAACCCCCCAGCAACCCTAATAGAGGATAAGGCAGAAGATAATGAATGGAATTTGCTACATATAACAAATAATTTTGAACCGGTTGAACCATTTCTTTCTCATTGTGCCTATTAAATAAAAATTAAAAAAAAGTAGCAATGATGGTTGTTCCCAATGGTAAGGTTTTCTTCAAACTGCAAAGAAAACATTTAAGTTCTGGGTAATCCTAACTGCCACCTCTTATTCCCAACATGACCTCTTGGCCTCTTCCCACCTTTAGTTTCCCCATGAGATGCTCTCTAATTTCCTGTTGATGTCAAAATGAATTAATGTTTAGAGTGCACACCAGCTCCCCCCAAGGACTGGCGGGCTAATCGCTAACCTCAGAGGTAGCATTAGGATTCTTGCTGAAGCAGACTCACATATCTTGACACACACAGCCACAGTTCTGGACCCCTTTGCAAACAACAGAGACCTTTCCATAGTCAAAGATCAACAGACACACATGTTCCCAGACAGACATATGCATAAGCAAACACGAAGTAGCACATCGACTGGGTGTCTAACAACAAGATGCTTGTACATCAAGATAAAACATGCATAATTAAACAGGGTACAATGTGAATGGTGTTCAGACAAAGAGCCATTTAAAATATTAGCATGTATGAAATAGGAGTTCTTTACTGAATGACTGTCAGATTTATAGGTTTGAGACCACATAAATTTAAAAGGCAGAAACACAGTTTGATAGTTGAATGTACCTCATTTACTCACTCGAAGCTACCAAAGTCACAGCTGTATTTAAAAATCAAGCTGCACATGGTTTTGGATACCCCACCACTAACACATGGTTATGCACTAAACCACAGAGAAAAAGAGATTAGTGGGTTACCCCCTCCTGTCTTCCAGAAAGATGTGAGGTATACGGTACCACTCTCCTTAATAAACAAAGCCACATGGATATCAACTCCTAAATCTTCAAAAAAAAAAACTTCTCAGATCACTTTTGTAAATTATTTCTGTTTTCTAAGTTATTAATTATCACCATTAAATTTCACCATATTGCTAATTAATGCTCCTTCAGTACATTGTGCAAAAATATTATTACTGATCTTAAGGGAGATAAGATCATATTATTTGTCCTTGATGTTGCCAACCATTTTTGGTCCCCTACTTCATAGTGTACTAAATATCTATTATTACAATGCCTGCTATAGCAAATCCAAAGATTTTTATTTAGGCATAAAAAGGCATGGATTGGTGAACATGGATGGTTCCCACAATGGTTTGCCAACAATAGCCCTCAAGCTGCTCAAAAAGTGAGACAACAACAGCTGTCACCAGGGTTAGGAGCTTCCTGTTACCATGACAATAGTAAATAAATAAATAAATAAATAAAATATTCTTAATATCCTATTGTCTGACATATGTATTGAAATGACTTAAAGTGTTTTAATAAAATTAAAAACATATATGTCTTTTTTTAATACTACATTTGCAGTAAAAAAAAAGAAAAAAAAATTTTTTAAACATAAATCACATAGAAAATTCTTCCAACATTTCATGCAAACAGAAGTTATGACACTCTTTATATTTATGACTTTTCATACTGGCAGCTCATAAGACATTTTCCACTAATGAGATGCCTTTAAATGAACAGCACATTATAATCTGTATGTTTTGGTTATGTTAACTGGTATTGGAGGTTAAGAAATGTTCTATCAGACAATTTAAGTTGAATTTAAGTAAAGGAAGGCAGAATTTCTAGGGATTAAGGAGGATTTAAACCACAATAGCAGGTATTCCTACTGGAGTAACTGGATCTAACTCGGCGTCATGAAGGGTTTCGACATTACATTAAAACAGGGTGGGCTGGGGAGGGGGTCAGCTAACACATGCAACTGCACTAGACACAACACCAGACACACCAACCACAACATACCTTGTCTGTTTGTAGCTTTACTTATGTCTTTTGTCATGTTATTTTTTTATAACCTAAATTCCGAATGTATTGCCTCAGTGTCCTTGGCCAAAGATCTCTGTATATCCATTGAGGAAAGGTACTTTTCAGCTGGAAAAACTTCAAAGGCACTAAACCATTGAAACAAGATCAACAAGAAACAATCAAAGGCAAACTGTTTCATGTCATCAAATAAACCAGTTACTCGATTGAATCCATGTTTTAATATGTTAGGTAAATATGTTAAATACCTATTTATGTAGTAACAGCCTTTGTTTAGTTTTATTTGACTTTTATTTTATTTAACTTTGCAGCTACTTTTATGGAAGTTATTTGCATATATAGGAAAAGTTTCTCAATATCTTAATCCTCTATTAGGGTCACAAGTGAGGGACGCCCAATGCCTTTCAGGAAAAACGTTTTTGGTGCTGGGCAGACAGAACACAAATATATTTAGTGTTATATTACTAGTGTTTTACTTATATTAATCTAAGTAACATTACGTATTACTTACATTATTTTAACTGTGCATAATAAAAACAACAGTTTCCACAAATTATATAATCTCTCATAAACAATGCTCTTCTACAATCATTCCTAATAATACAAGAGTTGCCTCAACTGCTATAATCTCTTAAAAACAACTTTTGCCACAACTAATATTATCCCACATAAATAACAGTTGCCACAACTGCTATAATATCTAAACAATTGTTGCCACAACTACTATATCCAACCTCAACAACAGCAACTAATCCATGTTCCCGCAAAAGGTTTGGCCTTAGGATTTTCTTACCATTATTTCATCGAAACTTTAATTCAAGTTTTAAACATAACTGACTATAATTTAATTAAATATGATCTGGCAATCAGTGCTTAAATTTAAAAAAATGATGAGCAATGTCTTTTTTCTGTTTTTTATTTAGGTTTGAATAAACCCTAGCATATTAGTAAAATGAATTTTTACTGTAATAAATTGTATGATTTTACAGAATGTTTGATAATACATAACATTTTAGTTCATTTTATTATATAGTATAGTTATATTTTATATAGCAACTCTGTTAACTAGACAGTTAAGTCTTACAAACAAAAGCAAAGTCAATATGTGTAATTTGCAAAAAAACAAAAAAACAAAAAACAAAAAAAACAATGGCAACTTAAAATATAGTAGGTATCGATCATTTTTTTCCTTTGGCTGGAAAAACTACTATTTAGTAAATTTTTAAGTTAGTAAATCTCTTGAAGATACTTTCAAGATGCTTTTCATGATTTGATACATGAATTAGCCTACCTGCCTTTTGTTTTTTCATAGGATTTAGTAATTAATAGTTTATAGTAAATTTTGTGTACTGTTGCACTAATCTAGAAAATATCAAATGGAGAAATTTTGGTTGTTTCTTTATGCTAATACTCTTAAGACCAAAGCAGGATGAAATCCATGAAGCCCATCTATTCAGTGTGTGTAATCCCCAGCAGAGAGCTCATATGCTCTTTCACTTCCCTAGCAGTGGAGCATCCTGGCCCTTGGCCCAGTCTCCTTAATGCCTGCTGCTCTCCTCGCTTCCTGTCCAGGGACTGCAAGAATGAGAACTGTCATGAGGGACAGAGACCGGGGTTTGCTGTCCTCAGAGCTTTCTCTAAATTTTCCTCTATGAAAACTAAAAAAAAAATATTCCAGCTTTCTCTCTTACAAATATACAAACATTAATACATTCCCATAACCATTATAAAAATATCATTTAATTGTTTATATAAACAATTGTTTCACTTTTGTAAATCAAAACAACAAAAGACAAAATAATTAACTATAAAAAATAATCAGGGCAGCATGGTGGCACAGTGGGTAGTACTCTCACTTCATAACAAGTAAATGTCGAGTTTGACTAGACAAGTGTCCAAAATTTTTGGAATATGTAATTTTTGGAAAAAATGTTTGAAATCGCAGGTGAAGATTTTACTCTATGAATGCTGGGGTAGGCACCAGTATACTTCAAACACTAATCAGAAAAGCAGCTGTGATGGTAGTGCAGCAGCGGTGGAAGTGACTTTAATTGGAAACACTTAACGCACCTGATGCGGTCCTGATTCATCAGACGCGGATCTCAATTGACTTGTTCCATGTTTTTGGACTGTGGGAGGAAACCAGAGTACCCGGAGGAAACCCACGCAGACACGGGGTGAACATGAAAACTACACCCAGGTTAGGATT